>ML830357.1:27305-56272 GCA_009831015.1 Picea engelmannii | reverse complement strand
TGCCCCAAGCATAGGCAAACTTCAGAGGTTGCGGACTCCTACAAACATTGAGAATTTGGTTTCGAAAATGACACCAGCATTTTCAAAATTGAATCTACTTTCAATTCGTATAATTTGTTTTCATTTTTCGTTATTTTTATCTATTTTTCTTTAATTTTTTAAAAAACTCACTACATAATATTTTCAGCAGACATTATGATTTGGTGAAATAAAATATCAGTATCTCAAAAAATATACAGTGAAAAAATTTGAAAAAAATATATTCATAATCCTTAAACTGTTCTTTTCAAAAGGGTATTTTTAGATTTTAGTTTTACGTACAAATTAAGATAGATACGAGGTGTAGAAAAACATGTATGTAAACTCTGCAACTTTTTCAGCTTGGTCAACTTCGAAAAATTCTAGAAATTATAATATTCATCCGTTGAATTCAAAATGATAGTCATAATAAAATAGAGTCTATGTAGATTGTTGCAGTATATTTTGTTTCTTCAAAACATAAGTTTAATAAAAAAAACACTGTTGTAGAAATAAGTAACTCATTATCATTCATTTCGTGTTTAAGAAACATACTGTTAAACAATTGTCAGTTTGACATATCAAATCGTGATAAACAAAATTTGAAAAATAGTCATTAGAAAGATAACACAATTCTTCACAAGTTTTGTTTTTACTGTAAAGTGAAATTCTAAATAAAAAAAAATACTTTTATATGTCGGAAGTTGAATAACTTGTGAAAATACAGTTTTTTTTGTCATAAAACAAGCAAAAGTGTAACCCACCTTCATGATTTCACCCCATTATCTCTATTTTGTCCATTATAGCATGGTCCCAATGGTCGGATGACGAGTTGGATGTCCATAAATAGATTTCTATCCATTCAGAGTATTGATCTAACGGTTATAATGGCCTCGATGGCTATATTTCTTCGTTATGGAAAAGTGTCATGCGTCATTGTTTTGATATCCCAGTGAAGCTCCAATTTTGCAAATTTTCCTTCTGCGAGGTCCCCTCTGGAACCTTCTGCAACTTGTTGATCTTAGCTCGCTTCTTACATAGCTTTCTAGCCTTCTTCCTAGTGAGCTTCATCTTGGTGTGCCTTTTTCCATTCTAATCCTTAGCTTCTTTTGGCATAGTTACTTCACACTTTTGAGATTCTTTCCTAAGATTGAAGGGTAACCCTTCTTCTTCATCTAGAATAGGTATGTCAATATTCAGTGGTTCTTCTAGTGTTCTTGCAACTTCGACATTCGGGTTTTTGGTGTTAAATGGCTTTGATCTTTTCTTTTGTTCTTCAATGAAGTGTGTGATACTTCTAGTCATGAATTCTTTTAACTCTTGCTTATGTTGTTCTAAAACTTCTTCTTCTTATTTCATCC
The DNA here is from genome assembly GCA_009831015.1 of Picea engelmannii. Taxonomy (NCBI): domain Eukaryota; kingdom Viridiplantae; phylum Streptophyta; class Pinopsida; order Pinales; family Pinaceae; genus Picea; species Picea engelmannii. The sequence continues at coordinate 54,893 of ML830357.1, read as the reverse complement.
TATCCTGGTCTCTTCCAATCCAAGGTTTTCCTAGTAGCATGGTAAATGGGGCATTGTTCTCATTGAATTTAACAATCTCAAAATATTCCTCTGTCGAAGTTCCATTGGCATTCATAGGTAATCGGGTGAGCTTTCCCCATAGGTTTATCAACTTTCCTTTGAATAGTGTTATTCCTCCTAGTGAAGGAATCATAGCAGGCTTCCCTATAGCTTCCCAACTTCTCTCTGTCATGATATTCACTTGTGTTTCCTCATCAAGAACACAGTTAATGTCGAAGTCTCCTAATCTTGATTCAAGGCATTCTTTTTCTATGAAGATCTCTGATAAGTTGACATGTCGGTGGTCATTCAGGGTTTCTTTTATTTGCAGCAAGATAGTCTCTGATTCTTTCTGGAATTATGTCATAATCGTATTTTCTGGATCATCCTTAGGGTTTTATTGTCTCATGTTCATTCCTTCAAGCTTACCAATCATTCTAGGACAATCCAATACTTCATGGTCCATAGATTTACAACAAAGACAACTAGGTCTTATCCCAGGGCATTCCTTGGCAAGATGCCTGGGTTTTTTGCAACTATGACAAAGGGTTAATCCTCTCTTTCGTTTAAATGATCCCCATCCTTTCCTGTATTTTTCACTATGATCTTGGTAGCTAACCTACAAAAAATTATTTCTAGGATCCTGCATACACTTATTAGTCCAAATATCCTTTCTATGCATAGGTATAACATATTTTTCACTATTCTTATCAGATATACTCATATCAAATCTTCTTTCATCTATTAATACCCTAGTTTTCAAGCTAGGACAAAATATATCAAACATACCTAGATTCATAATTTTGAAACAAAAAATTCCACTAATATTACTTCTACAGAGCACAAAGCTTTCAGATCTAGAACTTTTTCACTATTCTTACCTTTATCATAGCACAAAGCTTTCGGATCTTACCTCTTTTCATAAAGAATTCTCACTTTTACCTTTCTTAGGGCACAAAGCTTCCAGATCTTACCTCTTTTCTTCAGATCAGACATCCTTTCCTTATCAAAGAACTCACCAAACTAGTACAGTACTGTGCACTAGAGAAATAGATCTACGCACAGATCTTTCACAATTTCAGATCGGATCTTTTCACAAAGCTTCTTCTTCCTCAATTTCTAGCAATCACAGTTTCAGGTCCCAACAACAGAACCATTTGTTGGGACAGGAGCAGACCCAGGGTTCAATGCTACAACATCGCACCAACAAAACCTTAACTACCGCCCCTTTCGGCTACACCTGCGAAGCAGATGAAGTCTCACTTGAGGTAGAGGCAAGGGTGGTTGCAGGACTCAGGTGTTTGCAAACTTAGCTGGGACATAGATCTATAATTTTAACATTTAATAGATCACTTAGCACCATTAGTTCACCATTATCTAACCAATATCTACTCTGTAGAGAAAACAAAGCATCACAACATTCACCCTGATCTAATGTATATAAGCACTTAGCAAAGGAATTAGATCAGATCTAGTAGATTCAAGCACTAAGCAAGTTCACAGATGTCAGATCTAGCATCCATAGTCATCATAAGCACAAAGCATAAACAGATCTATCTATTTATATCAAAACACTTAGCACATAACACATAAACTTATTAGATTATTGCACAGAGAATAATAACATAGTATTTACGTGGTTCAACCCCACCATGGGGCTAAGTCCACCAACTCTTCTTCTTTATTAGCTTCAATTAGTCATCTGCATGAACAGATCCAAAAACCCTTACTCTACATAAGACGAGATCTGCGCAGCTCGCTAGATCCTCCTTCCTTGCGTTATAGCACAAATCCCTTCGGAATATCTTACAATGACTTGCACTTGGCTCTGCAAGTCTCACACAGTATGCATGAAGCCTTACACTTCTTGATCATAGAGATCCCACTCTTAGCACTTAGCCAACTTGCACAACACTTCCACACTATTCAACTACTTCTTACATTGCCTAGCCTCCTATTTATACATACAAAATAGGCATAAACATGGGTAAACCCATGGGTCGAAATCCCTTTCCCATTACATATTTCCAATTCCCAAAAAGGGGCCAAAATCCTGTGATCTCTACTTCGTCTTTTGCTCCATATTCGACGGTCTGTCGAAGTCCCAAAATATGTCAACCTAACCAAGGATCTCCCAAAACTTAGTCAAGAGCAAACAAATCCCAAGCATGAGGGTTGAACACAACTAAATGAATATGAGAGAGTTGGCCCATAGAATTTGGTGGAGAAGATCCCCCTTTTTCCTCAACAAGAATGGTGCTCCCTCATAGTGAGAGACAGGGAACCACCCTAGCAATGGCACTACCCTAACATGGTAGAGGGTGCACCATGCCACTCTCCCAGTATGGCCAGGGGGTGCCACCCTTCATAAATGCTCAATAATAAGTTGAATTTTCCAAGGAAACGATGTGCTTCTACTACCAATGATGGGGATTTTATCTCTAACATGATTTGTAGATTGTGACAAATTTTTCTAAGGTGTCTATTGAGTTGCAACACTTACAAAAAATTGCATGAATCATATTACGACACTTGTGACAGTTTAGGTGTGAAACTTAAGACACTTAGAATGTGGTGTTTGCACCACATGTGACACTTGTGACACTTAAAACATGATGTTTGTGCCACATAAAACACTTGCGACACTTTATATGCAAGTGTGGAATTTTTATGTGTAACAACTATTTTTTTGTTTTTATTCAAAAAAAAATTTTGCAGTTGTTATCCTGAATGCTCATGTTCATGGATGACTGCTTGAATAAGACTAGGTGTTAAACTATGTTAACAATTGTCTAAGTAAGCAAGAGTTGCACTATATTAGGAGTGTGACTTGTCAGTAGACTGGAACAGAGTATGGGTATGCTCTAGGTGAATAGGCATAGTCTGGGTAAAGTATTCTTGGTGTGCCAAGCAACCAACTGAGAACCTTCGCTATGTAGAATGCCCTTAAGAGGTGAATGATTGCAATATATGTTCGGGTGTTTTGTGGGGTTGTGACAGGCCGTATTAGAGAAAACATGATTCTTCACCACCACTATAGCCATAATAGTGGTTGGGGAGGGGCACACTTGTTTAGTGAAGTATTCTCGATGCAAGCTTGGTGAGGGTTTGACTAATTGACCCATCATAGAGGCAACTTGAGAACAAAATTTGTGGATTGTGATGACAGTAAAAGGTAGAGTCACAAACAAAGCTATGAATAGTGTGAATATTTGGGAAGACTCCTTGAGTACGACAAGAGATAAGTTTTTTGGTTGAACCCTGCACTTGGGCAAGGATGACGAACACAAGATTTATGCAATACTTGTTGCAAACATGAACAAAGAATTGAACACAGAAACAGTTGGGCGAAGACCTTACTGAACGATTCGACAAGGTGGGTTGTTTGGTCACATGTGTTTTGAGCCTATTATTATGGACATACATAGACCAAGGGAGAAGTTTGTGAGTTTAAATGAAGCACTTGGATGTGAAAATGACCGCATAAATCATTACAGACTTGAGATAGTGTAGAGGATTTGCACAAAACTCTTGAGAAAACCAAGTGACAAGTGTCAAGAAACAAAATGGATGGTGCAAGTGATGAAGCTTGGAAGGTCAAGAGAGACAATTCCACTCAACAACTCAAGAAGATCTAATAGGCTTTGGAGAAGATGGACGAATTTGATGCACAAAAAAATTCTAAGATCAAGGGACTTAAGGAATTAGTGGATATTTCTAATACTTTGGCATCGACTACATTGGGATAACTTAGGGAGGATATTTATGAACATGAAGGAATCACAACAACAAAGGATCATCCCAGGCCACTCATGAGGAAAGGTAGGATGATTGAGTGTTACCTCTTTTTGCAAAATCATTTTATGAGGAACTGTCCATTGCAAGGGAAGTTGGTTGTGTCGGTTGAGGAGGAGGCTTGACCCAATCCAATAGTGGAGGAGTTAGAACCCTTGGAAATGATGTTTCAAGAGTAGAAATCGATGGAAGAGATGAACTAATTCATGGAATCGTTGGTGGAATGCATGGAATATTTCAATACAAGAGGTTAAGGACAATTTTTTCAAATTGAAGTAGTTGACGATATTTTCTTTGTGAACACAACAGTAAGTGGGTTGAAGATGGTAGTCTCGGTTGACATCGAGGGGAAACAATTTTTTTTTAAGGAATGAGTTGTGAAGTCTCTTCATCGCAAACATGAGAGCTACATTAGAATGTGCAAAGTTTTGAAGTAAAAAATGATGCCTCTTATAGATATTGTTCATTCAACACTATTGAGAGTACGGGAATCATTTGGAAACATGGATCTATTGGTAGCTCCATTGGAAGATCATGTGATGATATTAGGCTTGGACTTCCTCAAAATTTCCAAGGCAGGTCCACTCTTTCACAAAAACTGCTTAGTTTTCATGGATGAGGCCAGAACACCAAGCACACCCTTGATGATGAAAACAAAGATCAAGAGGATGCCTAGGATCTCTGTGACCAAGTTGATAGAAGGAGTCAGTGGGAGAAAAGACGAGCCTTGTGACGTTACACAACAACCAGATGTCATTCACACTACAACATCTCTGAGTAGTTTGGGGCAAGAGGAGCAACAATGGATAGTGATGAAAACTTCAATAAAGAGAACCATGGAGAACATCGGTCAATTGAAGAACATGTAGAACCATGAACATGAGTGTAAGAGAGAGTTGGATTCTTCACTTTCCATGGAGCAGGAGGAACATCACCATGTGAATAGTCACCAACAACAAATTATGGACATTGTGAAAGATCAGGAAACAAACTTGCCCACCACAAAAACTCCAAGAGTTGAGTCGAGACAGTGCATGGAAGCACTTGATCAACCAAATTTGGAGAGAGACATGGAAGAGTTAGGAGACAAGGACCTACATCTAGCGACGATCGTGAAATTTTTTAGGAAGGCCATGGGGATATGCAACTTCCAACTAACTACAAAATGACTTAAGGAGTTGGGATGCACACCGAAGGAAGTTCATTTCATCATGTGGTAGTTGCACACATAATATACTTCAGGCACGATGTATGTCAATATCCTTGGCGGTGGCTATTGTCTACATTCTACTTGTTAAAGGAATAAGATAGAAATGTGTTACCGAGAGAAAGTAGCACAAATGGTGATTCCTAGTGGAGGTGGCATTGAAAGAATCAAGAAGGGAATTTGCAAAATGAAAGGATGAGTCGTGGAGACAACTTGCGAAGTTGATGCAAGGGGTAGGACGTTGTCCAGGACTCAAGGATTTTAGTTAAGTGAGACGAACAGGTTGAGACTGCAGTGGGAGACTCAACAAGACCAATAAGAGTTGGATATGATGACAATGATGTAGACATAAAAGAGTTTGTTGGATGTGGAGATGTGCATTCTCTAGCGAAAAACATGATAGCTGGACTGATCACCCAACTAGTTCAGAGCTTGGGAGGATCCAATGTATGAGACACACAAATGACAGAGTCGAAGTATCAACGTGATCATGGGTCAATAGAATTCAACACTTGTGCACACTCTGTAGAACTTCCTAGGGAGAGTTTGTCTTAACAATAGTGGTTAGCGAAGCAACAGTTGTTGAGTGGTGACAAGATCTAGAGATGGGAAAAGATGCCAAAGAAGTCAACGGATGTCGAAAACAACTTGGAGTGAGGGAGGATGTAAGGTCTCCCATGACACCCACTGAGCGTGTGCGCTTCTTGGGAAGACTCAACGACAGACACATAAATAGCACAAGGAAATAAGTGATTGGTTGGGAAAACAAAGACGTTTGGGTATCGGAAAGAGCATCTTTGGCACACAATGGTGACATGCAACGCAAAGGGGTCGCACACCTTACTTTCCTTAGAACAATTAAGAGAGAATTTGGTTGTATTTGGGAAATGGTGGAGCAACTTGGGAGAAGGATTAAGGAGTATATTTGTCTACCCTCGACAACGACACGCTAGGTAGGTTGGACTACTCCATCGATACACTCACAAGGATTCATGACGATTGACATGAAGAGAACACAAGGAAAAGGGCATGCACAAGGATGGGACACACTAATCCAAGAGATGAACGATTAATAGGCTCACGGGATTTGGATGGGGGCACTGGGTCCACAAAATGGCATGACAAATTGGTTGAGAATGGGTTCGCTAAGGGGCATGACACACCCAAATATCCAATGTTTCACACAAGTGATATTTGGAGATCCTATAAGAGCAAGGGAACACAAACAAAAGGAGAGATAAATCATTTTGGCAAGAGATTTGGAGAGAAAGTCTAAGGCAAGTCTGTGATAACGAAATGTGGTAGAGTTGCCAAGATGGAAGACAAGTAGCCAAGAGTTAGACATTTTGAAAGGTTTTGGAGCATTCTAAAAATGCAAGTTTGTGGGGGCATGTGTGAGGCATAACCAAAATATGTGTTAGCTTGGTGAAAGTCTGCAAGAACGAAACAACAAAAAAATTGTGGTTGTGGGTACGTTTGAGGTGCACCGCAGGTGGTTGTGGAAAAGAGTTTGGGTGGGATGAATCTATTCTTGAGTGTCCAGGTGAGGTGAGACGAGTTATTTGACTCTGTTATGTTGTAAATCGAGCCGATAGTGCTCATTGTAATTGTTTTGCAATAACAAAGACTTGGCCGAGTGTTAAGCATGGTTTTTGTTGCTCAAACTGTTTCTTGGTTTTTCTTCATTTTTGTTTCAAAGTTCTTCTCTTGAATGCTCATGTTCATGAATTAATGCTTAAATAAGACTAAGTGTTAAATTGTGTTAACAACTGTCTAAGTAAGAAAGAATTGCATTAGAATAGAAGTGTAAATGGCTGGTAGCCTAGAACAAAGTATAGGTATGCTCTAGGTGAAGAGGTGTAGTTTGACACATAGCTTATTTGGGTTGAGAAAATAGCAAGTTTAGTGTGCTTGAAAATGATGAAGAATTGATATAAAATTTAAACTTGCTATTGGAATCCGAACATATTGGTTGATAGTGGTGAAATCCAAATGCATTGAAAATATTACAGAATCTCGATTTGGTCTTACAGGGACTACATAGTCTCGATTGGGTGTTCACTAAATTTTAGTGTTAAACAATAGAATATAAGCTAGGTTTTAGGATAGTGGGATATGGAGGATTTGATTGATGCTACTCCAAAAATCTTTTGGTAAACTTATGTTATGATGATATCTTTCATTTGAAAATTGATTCCAGGGTAATTGATTTCATGCATTACACTCAACTACAATGATAAAATTTTGTTACAATATAACAATATTTGAAATGTTGCTTTAGTGGTATTCTCACACAGTCATCGAACTCCGAACAAAGAGCCAACTATTTTTTAACATATCTACCAACTAATAAGATTGAAGCATTGGAAATCGATAGTGCCTTCAGAGTACATTGCAGAATCACAGTGTGGTTTTCTTCTCATCTTGCCTGCCAGCTGAATTACAATGTGGTTTTCTTCTGGATTGCTATTATTGGCATCCTTATTATCAATTTTATCGAGCAATGCTATGAGATCAGCACCATGCACCAAACTTTCGCTATTGGTTCTCTTTGCATCTGGAAAAGCCAGTCTACCAGTCCAATGCTCATCTCCTGCTCGCTTATTCTGAGAAACCTGTGAGGAGGCAGCCATCTCCAGAAAGAACAACTGTGATAAAACACAATGGTGCATACAACAACAATAATCTCGTTTATATCATCTATCCTTCTTCTATCGAAGTTTGGCATTTGAGAGTTAATGGAAACAATTGGGTTACTAAATCTTCCTAATACACATCACCTCATAGTCACCCAGTTGGGTTATTAAATCTTCCACATTAAATAGATAACTCACAGTGGAGGGCTCACAATAGATCTCGCATCATGCTCAGGCTTTCAAACTAATGCAGTCCAATGTGTTGTTTTTAAAACAACTTTTGTAGGAGCCACGTAAAGTTTAAACCCACCTCACAGTCAAAATCATACTGCCCAAGCACTCAAGTTTTTACAAAAAATTAGAAAAACCTTCCCGATTTCATTTAAACGGAGCACATTTCCATTCTTTTAGATCAAACCAACACACAAGTTGTTGGCAAAAATTAGAAAAAATCCTTCTCATTTTCATTCAAGCTAACCACATTTCCATTCTTAGTAAAACCTTCTCGATTTCATTCAAACTGACCACATTTCTCATTCATCTTGATTACACCCTCCCACATGATGAGGCGTTGCCCTTGCCTTTTTGATGAAGCCCCGATGTCTTCGTTGCCATCCAATCCAATAACAATCCAATCCAATGGTTATCAAAATATGCATTTCACCTAATGTCTTCATCACCATAGTGTCTCCTTTATAAAGCGACCATCCTTATCCTCCATTGTTGTGCCATTTTCATATATTATGCCTCACGAATTCCATGGCATCGATAACAAACATAGAATCCACGCTAACCTTGATCTCCTCTTCAATGAGCAAACAAATATAAGTTCAGATTTTCATATCTAAGTGTACTTGTATACATTCACCGTGTAATTTTTATATGAAAAAACTTCAAAATTATTTTATAAGTAGTCATCATTAATAAGAAAAACTCCACGCTTCGTCTCTCATAAGCTGCTGCCACTAATATGATTTTTTTTCATTGATTTCTTCGGCATGGACATTCTATGTTGTATCGGGCATGAAACAATTCTTTGACGTGCATTATGGAGGATCACGGAAGGAATCGAAGATGACACCGACCATTCCGGTTGAAGCAAAGTCACTTAAAAAAATATCTACACTACATATGTACAAAGGATCAGCTAGCAATCTCTCACATATTCCTAGGCATTTTCACCATAGAAACCTACTCTGATACCAACTTAGAAATTTAGTATGCAAAAAACAACTGTATATTTTTATTATTCATCTAAACATATGTTTATGCCATAGGTTAAAGGTTCTATTAAATGATAATTTTTTTCGAGGATATTTGCTCGAAATCCGGCGATAAATTGTTGGATTCGTAGATTTGAGTGATTATTTCTGTATAATCTGAGTGCACTGGGAGTTTTTCAGCATGTTGAATCCATTTATGGATTTAGAAATTGATTTTGAATAATAAAACATAGTGATCCGTGTAATTTATATCCCCGGATTAGGGCAAAAAATAAATTATTCCCTAGAACAACTAGCCAACATATATTTATACATGAACTTTTCCCTCAATAACATAACAAACTCATGAGGAAATATCTCAACAACACACACATAAATAGGATCTGATAGTTGGAGAAGATCTTCCCACAACCAAGTAGATATAAAAAAATCAAACCAATCTCTAAAGTAAATATTAATTCTAACAAGATTAGCTGAAGCTATCCCATCGTGCACTATTTTTGGCACACATTTGTTAAAGAATTACTACGAAATTGTAATTGCTACAAGCAAAATTAGATTGTATGGTTAACTTCAAAATATAATATTCGAAGGACTTCACAACAACGATAGTTGATGACATTTACAATTCAATAATCCCATTGCTGACCATTTTCATGTTTCCCACTAGGGGTATTCTAAATGTTTTATTTTGATTTTTAAAAAATTATTATTTGAATTTGACAATGGAATTATGTGAAATTGTATCCTTTTAAATCTAAACCGTTGATCTCAAATTGTGTGGAATTTGAGCCTTTGATCCATGCTACATTAGCCATCGATGACCAATGTTCTTCCTTGGGCATGCATCACACTTTCCCCGATCTTTCGACGTGACCATCGGCCATCAACCCATTCTCCTGACAATTGATTTGTACACAACTCTAAATCAGTCGATTTGACCATTGATTGTTGACGATATTTGTTGGAGAATGGAACTCCTCACTTATTTGGTCGATTCTCAAACATCAACACATCGATGATCGATGATCCCCGATGATTGTCGAAAACACTTCCCCAAATCGGTCGAACTAACCATCGGTCATCGACCACTTCTGTTGGCTAACGTGGCTTGACACGTGGGTGATGACGTGGAATGACACATCATCCTCAGGTGTCAAATTAGGTGACATGGAATGAAATGTGGATGTTTATGTGGAATGACATGTGGATGATGATGTCATTATCCACTTTCCTCCATCGACCATCGACTGATTCTTTTGGACCACCCTAACACTTTGTCGAATTTGGTTGATGTCCAACCATCAACACATCAGACATCAATGACTTCTCTTGCTTGATTCAAAACACTTTTCTTAATTCGACCAATGCTCGACCACCGGCCCATTGGCCATCGATGACTTTTGTTGGCGATTGAAAATACTTCGTCGGATTCAATCAATGCCTCGATCGTCGACCATCAGTGGTGAGAGATATCCTTTGGCCAAACCAAAATCTTCACCATTTCAACCAACCTGACCATCGACCATCGATGATTTCTCTTGGTGAATTTCCATACTTAGAAATTTTCAACCAAAAACCCCAACGAATCTAGGTTGTTGATCTAATCCATTTTGAAGCAACCCAAAATGAATCATGGCCAACAATTTGATTAACCTTTCAAAATGGTTGAAATGAATACAAACAGTCAATTTGATCCATTTCCCAAACTCTCGAAATTAATCACGTCCGTCGATTTACTCAACCTTTCAAATGGATGATATTTTAAGGATTTTTTTAATTTTTTCATGATGAATCTCGGTCATTGATCTCGAGATCAAAAGCGATCTCAGTTGTCGATTCACAAAACTTCCTACAACGCTACAAGTCCCCATTAAAACTTGAATTTCGACCATTCCAAGTCGAATTTGGCTTTGCAACTTTACCTCTCTACTCCATTAACCCTCTTAAACACTCTGAAGTCCTTAAAACCCATAATTTTCCCCACGGATTTGGGGTTTTCTCTCTAAATTCTTTGTTTTCCCCCAAATCTGTCACAGGAAAAATATACAACAACAAATTACTCAATTCACACATTTTCTTGTCCCATTCAAGGCCGATGTTTGAACCCAAAGGCTCTGATACCATAATGTAATGTGCCCCATCCCAACCGAGGGACATTACGATGCATAATACTCATAAAAATGGAATTTTACAGCTAACTAATTTAATTATTTTAGATTTAATTGATTTCTTGTAAGTTTCAGCTCCGAATTAAAAATGTATTTAACTATTGTTCGTTGTCATTGCATTGATGTATCTACAACATACTAAAATAGACATAAATGCAGCTAATAAACTTCATTACAACAACATATAAAATATCTTCTCATACTCATAGTTCATGCACAACAATTAAAATTCATAATACAACAGAAAGAAGATAAAACACTTATCTTTTCACAATAGATGTGCAACTAGCTTTTTGGGACAGACATTCGACCCAACTGTAGACTGATTTTTCCAAATTTCAACAACCAGTCACCCTCGAGCTAAGGATAGTAATCCACAAAAGAGGGTGGTGTCTCATTGCCCACTCACAACTCACAAAACTTACAACCCATTGATATCTTGCTACAACTATCTCGATTTTCCACAAGCTCGATTTCTCTTGACCTGCCCAACCTAATGAATGTACCCCTTCACTGATCTCAGTCCCTCGAGTGTCTCATTCATTTCTCAGGGTCTCTCTGGCACATGTAATCTAGGAATCTCTCAGTTGGGAACTCAAGGGAACTTGCTGCTAGGAAAACTACCAATGAAACACAACAAACACTTGTTTTTTTAGTGCAACTCACTCATGAGTTCAATGTTCAGGCTTGACAACTTGGATTTTCAGTTATCCAGCTGCAATTTTCTCCAATTCGCTCCATCTTTCTCTATAATTCGCCCTCAATGGCTACACCAACTCCAAGCTCTCTTTCTTGCTCTCTACTTGCTCCTCATGCCCACAATTCAACATGTCTCTACCCATACAAATTTCTCTCCTTGACTTGTCTTTCTTGACTCACACTCTTCCCTGAGTTGATTGTACTCAACCCTCATGTGCCCAATAACTTTGGGTTGTGACCACTCACACCCACCCTCTTACATGTATTCAATGATTGTCTTTGGGAAAACTCAATCAAAAAATTGAAAGGTTCATATACAAATAACAATTTTAGGAAAATGAGTGGAATTAATATACATGGGTAATTCCACTTGAACCCCCTCTTGGCCATTATCCTAGAGCTTCTCTTCTCTTGTGGATTAATTCAACCCCCATCTCTTGTCCATGTCCCCTTAACAATAGTGAGGATGTTACAATCAGAAACTATCATGTCAAGAGGGATCAATTTTTTGAAGATGCAAACCTTTCCTCGAGTTTTACACTCTGAAAGAAGTTTGCACATCTAGAAATTTGATAATTTAATAACCATACAATTATTAATTATAATTTAATCTAATTAATTATATAATTAACTCTCTAATTCGTTTTATATTTGATTATGTAGTTGGATTTGTTTGAGTATTTAGTTAATTATACGGTAAACCCAGCTGTCGGTGTTAATTTTTTTTAGCGTACTTATCTTAAAGAATCGAACATGTGTTTCCTCTTAAGAGGTCACAGGTTCAAATCCAGAGGGGGGTAGGGTATGTATACCTTCGTAGACTTTACCAGTCAAATCGTTGGGCAGAGGGGGCTCCCTTGTCTCATAAACAAGGGGGTCTCATACACCAATTTGGTGTGCTGGCTTGGCCATGACCTTAAAAATAGATTATTATTATTATTATTATAATAGATAAAAAATATTTTTAAATATATTTAAAAATTATAATTTATAACTTTTAAAAATATATTTAAAAAAAAATATGTTATTATTTTCTTTTCTTTAGTTATTTATACAAAATTAATATAAACAATTATGTATATAATTATTTCTTTATTATTATTTGATTTTGTTTTGGCTAAATTTTTAACTCGTAAAAAAATATAAAAATTGCTAAAATTACACAATTTAAATGGATTATAAATTTTTCAATACCGTGAATCCATTTATAAATTATTATTTGATTTTGTTTTGGTTAAATTTTTAACTCTTAAAAAAATAGAAAAATTGCTAAAAGTACACAATTTAAATGGATTATAATTTTTTCAATACCTTGAATCCATTTATACCTTATATTTAAGTAATTAAAATTTATAATTTCACAAATAATTACATAACTACATTCAATAATAATTATACAGAAATTTTCAAAAAAATCAATGTCTAAACTTCCCATATATATTTTTTTTCTTTTCTATCGTATCATCTTTAAAATGAAAAGTTATTAGTTGACATGCTTTAACATTTCTTTGGCAAGGTTTATCTTTTTAATAAACTTTTATTTTCCGTGTCACATTCTATCGTTTGTTTGTTTTGATGAACAAAATTTCCACTTGACTTTTAAACGCTCTTTAAAATGTTTACATATATCTCGTTAAGTAAATCAAAATACAATTACCAAATTTTTAGATGGTAAAATAAAAATAAAAATATAACATGTCTAATTGTGAAAATATTCATTCTAAATCTATCTAACAAGTGGTTCTTCTACTTGGTTTTTTTAATTGTAATAAAAAACAAATGGTAGTTTCCTTGGTCCAAAATAAGTATTAATGTTTCACATATTTTATATATATATAATTTTTTATTTGTTGTTTTTACACATTTTTTATATATAATTTTTATTTGTTGTTTATTGATATTTTTGAATATAAATTTTATTAGGAGTTGAGTGGATATTCCACTCATTATTATAGACAAAAGCATCTAATAATGTTAAAAAATAATGTTGATGTATAGTTTTTTAAGGAGATTAGATGATATTCATTTGGAAAAGAAGATTGAATGACATTAGACAATTGAGAAAAGATAAATAGACGAACAAGGTTGTGTGGCAGTATAGTCCTTGACAATGAGCTTACAAAGAAAATTGTGGAAAATGGGATCGAATTGTAAATGACAGAAGTGTTGGTGCAAAATGCATATCATGGAAATGTTGTAGAACATGGGACATAAGTAAATGACGCTTGGCATGTAGAGCACCATTTATTTTTTGAAAGTATATAACAAACTACAAATTTGTTCAGTGGAAGAAAAAATTTGGAAATTTAAATGCATGTGTGCAACATGTATATGCTTGGCATGCAGAGCACCATTTATTTTTTTGAAAGTATACTAGCACAGCCGACTCGCGGTTGGAGAACGCCGAAAGGTAACGCCGTTGTGCTAGTTGAAACGACGCCCAACATCCACTGCGTCCAGCTACCACTGTCGTAGCTACCACCGCGTCCAACCACTAACGCTTAATCTCAAGGAACATGGCAATGCAAGCTTTTATACATATTAATTTCTGTTAATCAGTTAACCTGTCAATCAATGGTTAGAGAAGTAACTTCTTAATCATATTAAGTAAATGTGAAAAAGTAAACAAGGTAACGGAAGTATTCAAAAATGCAAGGAAGTTATGAGCTTAAATTTCATCCATTGATTAGAGAGTACGACTAAGAATATGCCAGTATCTTCAATTGTTAGCCATAAGATTATAATTTTAGATTAAAAGGTGATTAATTGCGCCCATTGTCAATAGGTGTATGCCTTTCGGTGTAATAACAAACTACTAATTTGTTCACAGTGGAAGAAAAAAATTGGAAATTTAAATACATTTTTCATATAGGCTGGTGAAAGATAAAAATGTATGAAGACATAAATTTAAAAGTAGATAAGAAAACAGTTTTATTTGAAATATGTAAAAAAAAAAAAGGTTTGTTACATACTAATGGAAATTTTGAAATGTATATCAGGGAAATGTTGTGTGCAACATGTATACGCTTGGCATGTAGAGCACCATTTATTTTTTACATAAATTTAAAAGGAGATAAGAAAACAATTTTATTTGAAATATGTAAAAAAATAAAAGTTTTTTACATACTACTGGAAATTTTGAAATATATAAAAAAATAAAAGTCTGTTACATATAAAACTTTAAATGAATTTTTCATATAGACTAGTGTAAGATAAAAATGTATGAAGACATAAATTTAAAAGGAGATAAGAAAACAATTTTATTTGAAATATGTCAAAAAATAAAAGTTTGTTACATACTACTGGAAATTTTGAAATATATAAAAAAATAAAACTATGTTACATATAAATGCAAATTTCAATGTGTTTGTCATGTAGACTAGGATTCGGGCTCCCGCGGACCATTAGATAAATATGTACAAGAAACGGGACCGTAGAAAGAAGATAGAGTGCAATACCTGCAAAAAAATAAATTGAAAGGTATAAGTGTTTGCCTACACATGTATATTTAAAAAAATGGAATAACTGGGTTGATAAAAAAAGTAGGATGAGATCAGTAGACTTACAGTGAGGGTACATATGAGCCATTTGGCTATTTATTTGCGGTTTTCATTTCATTGATGTCATCAACGACTGTCGTTTCATTGATGTCGTCGACGGTTGCTGGAATCATGGCAACTGCCTGTTACCTTTCGTCGGTTGCCTGCTTCAATTCCCTATCAATCAATTCTTCAATCTAACTTCTCATTGGGGCGATGTTGATATCATTCCATATTTTTGTGTTGAAAATATTGTTTTCTAATTCCCGGAAGTCGATAGAAACATTACACAGAGCTTGATGAATTTCCTCATTATGTACTGAATATTTGACTAGGCAGTCGTTGACGTGAGCTTCATCATAGTGAAGGATGTTGTAAAACTTTTCCAAAGACAAGGCCTTAAACATAACAACCTGTTTATCGAACTCTTTCCTAGTTAAGGGAAAGGAGTTTGCGATTAAGTTGGGGTCTTGGAAGTCGTTGGTTTTTCCGGCTAAGTTTATTCTTGACAACCTTGTGAATAATTTATCTTTCTTCAATATGGATTGCTCACATGATTGAACAATGAGATTCATGTTCTTCACTTTTTATTTCCAACATGCATTCAATTGACTGATCTGGTTTTTGGATGGAATATCTTGTTCTCTTCTTTTTGTTTCTATTATATTGTTCACAATGGTGCCAAAAGGAAGGACCAGTTTTAAATAGAAATTTTCTTCATCTTTTAACTCTGCCTGCAGATGTTGGAGAAAACTATGTGCCATGGTTCCAAGGGAAGTGATGGTTTGTGATGTTTTCCATGCCTCAGTAACTAGTTCCATTATTTTCTTGATATTATTCTCCACATATCCTCTACAGGATGCGAGGAAGGTAGAGGATGTTTTTACATTAGCTGCAGGGATGACAGTCATGGCTATTGTGAAAGGATTGATAGGAAATGTCATAGGAATCAAAGCCTCTTTCAATTCCTTGACCTGTTCCTTCAGTCTGGAATTCTCGGCCTCGATGCCTCCAATGGAATCATGAAGTGAATCTCCACTCGCGTTGTGAAGTTGAAAGATTTGGGATGACCGCATGTTGGCAAGGTCAACCTCGAACGAGATTTTCCTTTCTTATTTTTTACATATTTTTTCTCAATTATCAATTTTTTGGACTGGCTATCAAAAACAATGCTCTAGAACACAAAGGATTCATCTTCGTCAAAATTTTCAGTAATGAATATGTCCATTGGGCGACTATGGTGGATGGCATCTCTGGGTTGATCAAGGTAGCATAGCATGTTATCCAGATCAGTGTCAAGTTCCATGTTCTCACTCTGAATTTTCTACTTTTCCGCTTGTCCCACATTTTTTTTTCTCTTCTCTTCTACTTGAAGCTTGTGAAAACTATCAATTTTAGAGTGAGGAGGGTCGTTATCTCCTCCTCCGTTTGAAGAACTCTGAATTTTTTGTTGTTATGGTGGGACATTGGAGAGATGCTTCAGGATATCGTACTTTTTGGAGTGTTATTTGCCGACTGAAAAATCTTGTCACTGAGGCCTTTCCCATGTTGTGTGTACAATTTATTAAATCTTTTCACTGTGTCTAGGTCATCGGCATCAGAGGCAGGAGCATTTTGACCACTGTCTATGATTTTGGGCAGGTGTTTTTTGATAAAACAATCACCGAGGCCAAGTGTTTGTAAATGTTGTTGAAAAATATTATAGGGGTCGAACCCTCTTATGGTTTCAGCATATCTTATGTTGGAGATGCTAGAATGCACTGCGAATTCCTCAATTTTGTTGACATTTTTCAACACGAACTCCCCTACTTTACAAGGCAGAGGAATGAACTGTTTTTTTCTCTTCATTTGCAACAGATGCAACCAGTAGTTGTATTGCCATGCTACTTCTACAACAAGCATTATGTCTATAATGTGACATGGAAGGAGAGTAGGTTTTTCTGTGGAGCCAAAAATTCTTATGACAGTGTAATTATCCAAATGTTCAAGTGTCCCCTTCCTTTCCAAACAACTAGTTGTCTATTCAAATATGCGGGGAGTATCTTCTCCTAACAACAAAACTTTGAAAAAAGATACGAAGACATTAAAAACCTCATAAAAACAGTGGGAAGCCTTGTTCTTCCATAAGGCCTGGTACTAGAATGTTACTGGGTCGAATTCCCAGTTGACATTCTTGGACAGAGACAGTTATGGAAACCAACAGGAATGCGTTATCGCAAAAACTAAGTAGGACAACATATAAAATTTATTTTCCCTTTTGAATCTTGACAATTGGGAACAGATTTCATGGGAAATTAACTTTCCCCAATAAAAAATGGCTTGTTCATTGACTGTGAAATACAAAATATAAAGAGCCATCCGGGAAATAGTTGTTGTGGATTCGTGTCTCGTTATTCTTGTAAACAACCAAGCAATGTCGTGAAATGGATTTCTAAATGAACTAACATGCAATCTTGTAATATCTTCAAAAACTAGAAGCAGGTTTTCCAATAAATGGGGCAAGAGGTATAACCCGTTATTATTCTTTGCTAGGAACTGTTTTCAATCTTCTCCTCTAAACGTCAATGTTGGCTCCGACAATATCATCTGGAGGAAGACCTGAGGTGACAAAGAAACAGAAGAGCGGTCCCGCAGTGGAATAATTCTTTTGTCTAAAATAAATTTATCGGTGCACCAAGAGACTAGGTCCTTACAGTCAAAAACCTCAAGGACACAACCTGCACGAGCAATCCCAGAGGTCCAAATTACTTGGTTCTCTGTGTGCAGAGGTTGAGTAATACGAATATGCCTTGGACCACTAGAAGTTTTGGTCCTCGTGCCCGAAGATGTTCATTGTATCTCCATAGAACTGTTATCGAGCTGATGCCATAGGTTTATGAGAACGTTGGTTTTCTCCAGACGATGGTTGAAATGAACAGTTGGAGCCGATAATGTAACTCTTTGTTAAATCTTGGTTAAATTCTTACGAATGTGAGAGCTCCTCGAGCCTTTCGTTGATTAATGACAATCTGTATCGGTGGTGCATGATGAACTATTAGCAGTAAATCTTACTTATTGCATGTTTCAAAATGTGAAGGTGGCAGGTACGATGAAGAGAAATTAAGGATTGGAGATTTCGTGAACGTGCCAAGGCAACGACGTGGGAATGGGATTTCATGATTTCGAAATCAACACTCGGAAGTGATAATATAACCCTTCAAAAATCTTGGTTTAATGTGCATTAATAGGAGATATCCTTGAGCCTTTCTCCCATCAATGACAATCTATATGGTTCCTGCATGATGAGCTATTAGAATTAAATGTCAGTAATTGCATATTTAGAAACAAGATATGTATGTATATATATATATATATATATATATATATATATATATATAACTATATTTTTTTTTATTATAGGAAAGTGTGGAGGTCACAGAGATGAGGGAGAGAAAGTAAAGAATGGCAAGGTCTAAAAAGAGATTGGATGGGATTCAAAAAAGGGTTGCAAAGATACTCAGGAGAGGCGAGTGTTCCATGGTCAAATTTTATGTATCAGAATTTTTTACTGCAAAACATGTAAAACGGAAGAGATCATGAAGGGGTAGTTTAGAAATCAGTTTTTATATTTGCAGAATTCCAGGAAACTGGCTAGGTATGGAATAGGGAAACGTTCGGGAAGACTCGTTCTTGGAAGCGAGGATTGAAGTTTTTGTGAACGGACCAACCCAACGACGTGAAAATGACATTCCATGATGTTTGAAATTAGCACTTGCTAATTTCAAGCCTAGATATAAGATCTTATATATAATTGTTAATTGCTAATTGCAAAGGGGTGCAGGCACATGAAACAACAACTAGGATTTGAATATTTCTTAAACCCGCCAAACCGACAATCTGCCAAAGAAATTCAAAGAAATGGAAAGTATGGAAAGAAGACAGACGAGATTCAAAATGGGGTGACAATAGTTCCACAGAAGATGTCAGGACCCGACGGTTAAATTGTATTTCTCGGAAGTTTTCAGTGAAAAATGTATACCACGGAAGAGGGCATGATAGGTAGACCTTAATGCGGAAGAGGGTGTGATATGAGTCCGGTTGTAAATTTGTGTATCGTGGAAGTGAGGGTATTCTTCGCAGGTAATGGAACAATAGAAGTCCAATCTAGAGCCCACCTACCAGGAATTCACAGTCGGAGAAGTGTTTGGGTATGGAATTTCACATCTGTAACAAATTTGTATATTGTGGAAGGGACGATATTGTTCGCAAGTCGTGGAACAATAGAAGTCGAATCTAGAGCCCACCTACCAGGAATCTGCGGTCGGAGAAGTGTCTGGGTATGGAATGGGGAAGCAGTCTATCCATGTGGCGATATAAGAGCACGAGTGCAAGAGTGAACCCACAAGTCCGTCGACGCGCACAACCATACATTTTCGAAAAAATGAGTAAGTGACAAGAAAGATAAATTTCAGGGAAAAGAGAAACAAATATTTGGCCAAGAATAGAAGACGGAAAAGAAGGACCAATATATTTACATTTGTAACAAATATCCCATTTTCATGTGAACATATATACTTGGAAAGAAGTGCGAACTTAGCGAGCACAAAAAACAACGAACAGGAATACAATCTGTGAATTTACTTGGTTTTTAGTTGTATGCTTCATCTATCAATTTGTATATCATGGAACTCCGAGTCATTTTTTTAGCTAGCCAGCCAGCCCGCAAGTCCGGCTGTCAATTTCTATATTGTGCAACTGTGGGTTTTGTTTGTAGAACACAAAACTATACAGAAAATTCTGTCCTTTAATATAGCTTCTATGGTGCAAATGTAGTATGGCTCCTTTTAGCACTTTTCCATACATAAACAATGGCAATATTGAGCCTGCCAGCCCTAGATCCTATGTGTCAATTTGTATATCGTAGAGCTCTGAATGTTGTTTGGAGGTCACAGAAAAATAGAAGCTCAATGTTGAGCCCGCCAGCACGCAAGTCTGCCTGTCAATTTGTATATCACGGAACTTTGGGTGCTACTTGTAGGACACTGAACAATAGAGTGCCAATTTAAAGAAAGGGGAAGCGCTCGATGGAAACACGTGAATCCTCCAAGCCACACAGCAAGTCATTTTCAGAAAAAAAAAAATGATTAAGTAACCAGGAAGAGAAACTACAGGGGATAAAAGAGTGGAAAAATAGAATAGCGGAGGGCAGTTTTTCGTAAGTGCGAATTGGTTTCAAAGAAGCACCATTTTTGAAAAACCATCATTTTATACTAATTGTCAGCAAATGCATTGTTGAAGATTAGATTTTATTACAAACTGTGAGTGTAAATATGTTCTTGATACATTCTTCCATGACTGTAACATATTAACTTAAGTATTAAACTTCATTTTCCACAAATTTCCAGCAAATGCTTTGTTGAAGATTAGATTTTATTGGAATGTGTGTGTGTAAGTGTGTTCTTGATACATTCTTCCATGACTGTAACATATTAACTTAAGTATTAAACTTCTTGCATTAAGGTTTGTTAGCATTAAAAATTAATAACTGCATGTCTAGAAACAAGAATGATGATTTTTCTGCAAGATTGTACATTGGTATTGCTATGTTCTATCTGCATTACGAATAGAATTGAACATTGGTTTGAAACTATGTGTAATCCATTTTTTGTTTGCATAAAAGGTTGTTGGATTGACACAGTAAATTTTCATATAATTCTTAGATGTTCCATCTTAGAAAAAATAACCTAAGTGAACACAATATCGAAGAACTACGAGACCACTGAACCATGCCAATGAGAATAGGCGTTAAATCCAGAAAAGAATCTCAGCAATGAATACTCCAAGCCAATTTTTTTTAATAGCAAATCCATTTAAAAAAAAAAACACATCGAGTATTGTACATCTATCCTTAGAAATTAGACCCAATTCTTTGGGCCAAAACATTGAACATATCTGCCACAAACAAAGGCACAGGATCCGCAGTATGCAGGATCCTTGCAGTTTTCTCCTCTATGAATCATCCTGTGGTAAAATTGATAGTTTTCAGAAGCTTTCCATGAGGAAGAAAACGAAAAAGCATTGCAGGGAAAATGGAATAGCCCTTTACTGAAACTTAGGACACAACTAGAAACCGCCTCTGCATAGTTGAAAAAACTTCAGGGACACAGGTTGCATGTGCAATTCTAGAGGCCCGAATTAGTCCATTTTGGGTGGAAGGAGATGACTAGTAGAAATATGCCTTGCAACAGTGAGAGTTCTGGACCTAATTCCCAAATATGTTAATTGTATATCCAGAGAACAAGACAATAGTCTCTCAAGTGAATAATTTTTTGGCTTGAAATATATCTATGGGAGCATCAACATATAACTTCTTTACAGTGAAACTCTTCTACCCAGAATGGACTAATTTGGACCTCTGGAATTCCTACTTTCGCTCTGCAAAGCGACTATTGCATTCAACGTCGGTTTCTTTTCTAAAACTCCATTTGGAGTTGTCAGGACCACCATCAGTGAGCTAGGAAGTTCCACCCATTATGCTTGATTTCAATTTCAGCACAGGAGTGGGAACAGTCTCTACATTTCTATCATTCATTGCCATATCATCGCCCATCAAATCATCTTCTTCTGGCTCAAAATCCATGACATCAACCTCTGCGCCAGCCATCAATGCAACTGGGTAGGTTCTTTGAGTAGGAAGGGTTGCCTTGGAATTCTTTGTCTTGAAATATATCTCTCGATGTACCAAGGGACCATCTCCTTTTTTTCTCTTGGCCGGAGAGAGATGAGTAGTAAGAATATGCCCTGGAATATTGGAGCCTCTATCCATTATGCCCGAATGTGTTTACTATATCCAGACAGAGTTGTTGCCACAAGTTAACGATAATTTTTTTTTTCTTGAGAGAATGTTTGAAATGAAAATTGGGGAGGGATAATATAACTCCCCACAAATTATGGTTTAATGCATATCAATGGACTATCTCCTTGAGCCTTTTGTTGATCAATGACAATCTCCAGGGTTAGTACAGAATGAGTTGTTACCATTAAAGCTCACCAACTTCATATTTAGAAAAAAGTGCGAAGGTCACGGTGACGGCGAAGAGAGATTAAGAATTAGAAATTTCTTAAACGCGTCAACCTATCGACGCACAAAAATAGATTGCATCATGTTTGAAATGAATAGTTGGAAAGGATAACATACTTCTATGCAGATCTTGGTTTAATTCATAGTAATGACAAATCTTCTTTGGCCTTCCAGACATTAATGAAAATCTTAACGGTTCCTACAGGATGAACTACTAGCATTAAAGCTTAATTATTGCATATATGGAAATAAGTACGAAGGTAGAGGTGATGACGAATTGCGACGAAACATTGTATATTCCGTGCACCCGCCAACCCGTGAAACCAATTCCAAGAAATGCTTAAGTATGGAAAGTGGTCAGGAGGGTTACAAAAGAAAAATCGAAGAATATATACCCAAGAGATGTGAAAGGACGATGGCCATATTTCATCTTAGTGAGAGATATCGGTCATCAATTTGTATGTTGCAGAATTTATGTTGTTGTTTGTGAGTAGGGGAACAACGGAAGTGCAATAGCGAGAGGGAAATTTGTATATTGTTGAATTTCTGGTTCTGTATATAAAAGCATGAGACATTAGGAAAAAGGACCAAGTAAATAGAAAGTGAAAGAATACGAGATGAAGGGGGATTTGTTTCCTAATTTGTAAATTGCGGAAGTCGGGGTCCTAGTTGCAGGCGACAGAACAATGGAAACACAATGTTAAACACGCCTATGTAGGAACCAACGATTTAAAAAGTTTGTTCAATATGAAACAGGGAAGTGGTTGGTTGGGCTAGTGATTTAAAAGTAACAATGGAAATATGAAGACATAAATCTTCCAAATCCCGCACCTAGGCATTTTTCAAAAAACGAGTAAGTAAAGAAAGGGAAAGCAAAGAGAAAAGAGAAACTATAAATTTTCTGAAAAATGAGTAATACACACTAAATGTGTACTATAATGTATGAACATGAGATTTTATAGAGCATGTACAGATTGCGCATTCCATACTTAGCCACTTTTTCGATTGCGGGTTCTTGGGCTGGCAGGCTCAAAATTGGGCCTCTATTGTTTTGTGGCCTACAAATAGCATCCAGAGTTCCACGATATACAAATTGGCAAGCAGACCCGTGGGCTAGCTCGGTAAACATTGCACTCCTTTTGTTTTGTCTCATACAAACAACACTTGAAGTTCCGTGATATACAAATTGACAGACAGACTTTAGGGTTGGCGGCCTGAAGAGTGCGATTGTTTACGTATGGTAATCCCTATCAAATATTTAACATTATCTAAAAAAATTATTTGCAATACTAATTTATTAATATTAAATATTGATATTGTACAATTTAATTAGACAAGAAGGTTTGTACAATATGAAACAGGGAAGCGGTCAGTTGGGCTAGTGATATAAAAGTGAGTGAAATCTGAATACGTGAATCCACCAACTTCCTTACCAAGAAACTTTTCGAAAAAATGAGTAATACATAATATGTACTTTTAGAAAGTACGGACATGATATTTTTTAGAGCATGTACTGATACCGCATTCCATACTTAGGCCAATCTTTGGATCGTGGTTTCTCAAGCTGGCGGGCTCAAAATTGGGCCTATATTGTTCTGTGTGCTACAAATAGCACCCAAGAGTTCTGCAATATACAAATTGTTAGGCAGACTTGTGGGCTGACTCGGTCAACATTGCATTTCTATTATTTTGTGTCCTTCAAACAAAACTCGTAGTTCCTCCATATACAAATTGATAGATGGACTCTAGGGCTAGCGAGCTCGAGCTTGCAATTGTTTACAGATGGTGATCCTTATCAACTATCTAACACTACCTAAAAACATTATTTTCAATACTAAAGATGTTAAGTATCTTGTTTCAAAGAAAAACCCGCGTATTCAGAAACTTGCGTTCTGAAAATTTTGTATAATATGAAATTGGGAAGAGGTTGATCGGGCTGGTGATATAAAAAATGGGTGGAAATCTGAACACGTGTATCGCTCAAGTTCTACACCTAGAAATTTTTCCAACAAACGAATTATACATACTAAATATTTACTTTTATAAAGTATGGGCATGCGATTTTATAGAGCATGTACGGAGCCCTCATTCCATACTTAACCACTTTTTGGATCGCTGGTTCTCGGGCTGGTGGGATCAAAATTGGGCCTCTGTTGTTCCATTCCCTACAAATAGCATCCAGAGTTCTGGGATATACAAATTGACAAGCGAACTTGCGGACTATTTGAATTTTAAGGACCTTGTGTTGATGTAATAGCACAATTGGAATTGGGCTAGTTTATATTCGTTTATTATAATATCAAACGGAGAAGCGGTCGATCAGGCTGGTGATATAAAAGTAATTGAAATCTGAAGCCGTGAATCTGCCAACTTCCACAGCTAGAAGTTTTCAAAAAAATGAGTAATACATACTAAGTATGTAGTCTTATAAGGAATGGACATGAGTTTTTTATAGATCATGTACGGATCCCACATTCCATACTTGGCCACTTTTTAGATTGCGGGTTCTCAGTTTGGCAGGCTCAAAACTGGGCCTCTATTTCTCTGTATCCTACAAATAGCACCTAGATTCCCGCGATATACAAATTGACAGGAGAACTTGCAGACTAGCTTGCTCAACATTGCACTTTTATTGTTCCGTATCTTCAAAAAAGAATTTGGAGGAAACGAGTAATACATACTAAATATGTACTTTTACAAACTATGGACATGAGATTTTATAGAGCATGTACAGATCCCTCATTCCATACTTAGCCACTATTTCGATCACGGGTTCTTAGGCTGGTAGGCTTAAAATTGGACCTCTGTTGTTCTGTGTCCTACAAATAGCACCCAGAGTTCCACGATATACAAATTGAAAAGTGGACTTACCGACTATTTCATTTTTAAGGGCCTCATGTTGATGTGATAGCACAATTGGACTTGGGCCAGTTTATATTCGTTTATTAAAATATCAAACGAGGAAGCGGTCGGTCGGGATGGTGATATAAAAGTAAGTGAAATCTAAAGTCGTGAATCCACCAACTTCCGCACCTAGAAGTTTTCCGAAAAATGAGTAATACATAGTAAGCATGTACTCTTATAAAGTATGGACATGATATTTTTATAGAGCATGTACGGATCATGCATTCCATACTTGGCCACTTTTTGGATTGCGGGTTCTCAGGCTGGAAGGCTCAAAATTGGGCCTCTATTGTTTCGTTCCCTACAAATAGCATCCAGAATTCCGCGATATACAAATTGACAAGCGGACCTGCGGCTTGGCTGGATCAACATTGCACTTCTATTGTTCTGTGTCCTCCAAACATCATTCAGAGTTCCATGATATACAAATTGATAGCCGGAGTCCAGGGCTGGTGGGCTCAAGATTGTCATTGTTTACGGATGCTAATCCCTATGAACTATCTAACATGATCTAAAATCATTATTTACAATACTAAATTATTAATAATAAATATTGATATTGCACAATTTAATTAGACAAGAAAGTTTGTACAATTTGAAACGGGGAAGCAGTCGTTCGAGATAGTGATATTAAAGTAAGTGGAAATATGAACACGTGCATCCTCCAACTTCCATACCTAGAAATTTTCCGAGAAACAAGCAATACATACTAAACATGTACTTGTATAAAGTATGGACATGAGATTTTATAGAGCATGTACGGATCCCTCATTCCATACTTAGCCACTTTTTGGATTGCGGGTTCTCAGGCTAGTGGGCTCAAAATTGAGCCTCTATTGTTTTTTGTCCTACAAATAGCACCCAGAGTCTCGCGATATACAAATTGATAGACGGACTTGCGGGCTCTTTGGCTCGACATTGCACTTCTATTGTCATGTGTCCTCCAAACAACACTCGGAGTTCCGCGACATACAAATTGACAGAAGGACTCCAGGACTGGCGGCCTCAAGATTGCGATTGTTTACAGATGGTCATCCTATCTAACATTATTTAAAAACATTATTTTCAAATACTAAGTTATTAATATTAAATATTGATATTGTACAATTTAATTACATAAAATTATCAAAGGATGTTAAATTGCTTATTTTAAAAAAAATGAAGGAAACAAAAGAAAGTTTTTTAAAATTCTATCACCGCAAGCATAACAACGACCAATTTGAATTTTAAGAGTCTCTTGCTGATGTGATAGAAGAATTGCACTTCACATAGTATATATTCGTTGATTTGAAATTATTCCAGGAGATTAATTTTGCCAAGTTCATCGATTAAGGAAAAATACTAAGACAAGCCACATACTACATTTGTGTCACAATGGCATAGAAATTATTAGGCGGATTTGAGGGCTAGCTGGCTAAAAAATTCATTTCTATTATTCTGTGTCCTCCAAACAACAGTTGGAGTTCCATGATATACAAATTGACAGACGAAGCATACAACCAAGAACCAACTAAACTCCAAACATCCCGCAAGCAAGTTCCAAGAAGCTTCCAAAGAGCAGGTTGCATCAACCTTTGCATCAAACAATTTGATATACAAAGAAAAGACGTCGCAACATTCGTTTTCTGTTACATCTGGTACATGTTCCCTGTCGAAAATAACCGGGGCCATGGGATATATGGGGCTTTCTACCATGCTTCCCATTTTTGGACCGAACAATCTTATGTGCATGCAATCCCAAGTAGTCGAGTTCGACGAACATTCATCTGGATGTTGAAGAAATATTATAGAGACACATGAGGTATTTTTCATTTCTTGCCAAAGTTTGATATATATTTTTTTTCCCTTCTTCAGCCGATATGCAAAATTGCATTGTCCTCATTTAAGGTGAATTTGTTGTGTATCCGAAGGTCCCGTAGGATGTAGACACTGCTTTCCTTTTTCTGTAGATACGTTTCATATGACAATTCTGCCAACTTAGGAAGCACATTTTATAATAGAGGCTGCCTAACCTTACAATGCACAGTTGTGTTGCCCACGGTTCGGATGGCAGCATTGAGGCAATGTCCATATATATATAGACAATTTTCACCGCATTGTAGACAATCAATTGTATCATCACTTATCAAAGTGGAGGCAGAAGCAAGAGAGTTTCATTTCGCACATATAGTTTCAAAGGGGGTCGAGTACGCATTGGTTGCAACTAAAACACCGTCAACCTGGGAATGCAAGCATAGGAATTAATACATTGAACAATATAATACACCACTGCACCCTTCCCCCCCCCCCCTTAAAAAAAAAATAAAAAAATAAAA
>ML830357.1:0-27217 GCA_009831015.1 Picea engelmannii | reverse complement strand
ATTTGTGTAAGCAAAGTGAGGATGATTTTGTGGATGTATACCCACAACAATTGTAGAGCTAGCTAGTTTCTTCAGATCTTGTACTATATCTGCTTGCAACTCTGTTACAAACATTGGGTGGGTTTTCCGAAAGATCCTTTCTCTAACATCCCTTTTCTTTGTTATATTTTTGAAGAGCATAAGTGGAATCTTCCCTTTATGCAATTTCTTCTCCATTGACAAAAACAAGTTTGAATAGGTATTGAACAATTGCAGCAACAACATGGAACAATCCAATATTTGTGTAACTTACCTGATATACATGTACATGTGAAAGTAAAGGACAAAATTGGATATGAAAAGAGATAGCATTGCCTTGTCGATGTCAAACTCTCCATCCTTTATATGGATAATTTGTTGTGAGCCAAGTTTTCTCGCCAATGTTATAGCTATGCCAATAGTTATGATTGGGTAAATATTAGTGCTCTGTGCAAGTTGGCTAATAGTCGCGTCTGGGATGAAACGATATTCTGAACAAAAATTGAGAATTTTTTCCACAACACTTGTTTCGTTTAGCGAAATAATTCAATCACAATCACCACGATCATATATTGTTTTGGGAATATATTAAAATTTGTAATGGATATCCCATTACCCCGCAATATCTTTTCTGCATGTTTCTGGACAAGTTGTGTAGGAATAGTCAGTGTCACTGTCATCATGGCCTCCTTGTCTGTCATGTCAGCACGCATAATAGATCTACTTTTGTTTTCCTTGTCCAAGTAGGTGCTATAGATGATCATTATGTCATTGATGAACACTTATCTAGTTCGACGACTGTTCAAGCCCTCTATTGATAGTACTTTGGCTATTACAACTTTAGATGTGGTGACAATTTTTGAACAGGAAAATTAAAGTGAATGGTAGTGTGCATTTTTTTTTTTTTTTTTTGTATTCTTCTTTCACTGGCATAAATCCACAACTACACGCATAGCTTCAATGAACTATGGAGCCATAGTTTTGCAACCACACCTCTTAGTTTGTGGAACATGTGGTATGTTTGGTGTCTCCTTATACTTTTTGACACTTCTTGTGAACTGCAAACCATGTATTGCAGATGGCATCAACATATTCACCATGCCATAGATGAATATATAGTCGAGGATATTTGTTTGGTAAACATAGTAAGAGCAGAGCGTATGCATCTTTACCTTTGGCCTTGTCGGTCTGTTGATGTCTGGTATGACTGACTGCTCATGCCTATGTCACTACTCCAACTTTTTCTGATGAAAGTATGTACATATGAACATCAAGACTAAACAAGCATATGCATTGTATACTTTACATAAGAAGGGCTAAATAACCGTAAAATTGTATGTATCTGATTTTTTTAACTAGAAAAATGTGTAATAGTAAACAGGGCGTGAGGGTGGGGCACCATGGCCAATCTGTATATCGCGGACCCTCGGAAGCCAAGGGAGAAATCTTGAACCTGCCAGACCGACACCCCCAATTGACAAAGTGGGTAACTATGGAATAAGGTAGAAGTGCGACCATAGATGTGAAACCGTTAGTTCGCTAACCGACGCACCAAGGCATTTTCAGAAAATCCACTAAGCAAATCAATTAGAAAACAAAAGGGATAATAGAAAATGGAAAAAGTATAAATAGGGAGGGAATAAAGGGCAATTTCTTCCAAGACATCATTTTCAAGTCTAATATTATATGCCGACACCCACTTTGTATATTTAATTTACCAGCACAGTTGGTATACCTTTTAGAAGATTGTAACACATAACTCTCTATTGTTGCACAGAACAATTCATCTTCCTGTCCGACCAACCTGTTTTTTCGAAGGTAGCAACGTCGAATATTAAATGGACAAGAAGGCAAGTTATTATGAAGACAAACATGTAAAAGAAAGAGAAACGAGTCTATTTACCCACCAAAGAGTCCATCGTCCTCTCCAGCCATTATGTTTGTTTAAATGTAGCAATGCAACAAAAGCACAATGGACATGAAGTAGGTTAGTATGCAAGAAGGCATGTAATGAAGATAAGTTATAATGAAGACAACTATGTAAAAGAAAGAGAAACATGGCTATTTACCCATGAAAGAGTCCATCGTCATCTCTAGCCATTTTGTTTTTTTAAATGTGGTAATGCAGCAAAAACACAATGAACATGAAGTAGGTTAGTATGCAAGAAGGCATGTAATGAAGATAAGTTATCAAGTAGGAAGGCATGCAACATCTACATACAATAAACTATCTTAACACATATACAGACAATAAACGAAATACATAACAACGCAATATGAAATAACAGTACAAGCATGCACCTTTCTATATCCTCTTCAACCGATGCAGTCAAGACTCCGTCGTTTTCTCCAGCTATTCTGTTTGTTTGAATGTGGGAACGCACAAAACACAATGAACATGAATGGAAGTTGGTATGCACCGGAGAACAAGTAATATGTACATACAATAAAAGAGACTCAATGAACAGTCTAAAATATAAGTAGAAACATGAACCTTTGAGCTTCTCCATCCATAGTTGTAAATGTGTAATTTTCTTTTCTCCGACCCAAAATATATTACAAGCCACAAAATATCACGAAATTGCATGGCCGTAGCTAAACAATTTATGGTTTTTCGTGACAAAGTATCCAAATATGCTTCCACCGATGGAAATATATGTTTTTTATCCTCTACACAGACTGATATGCCCGCGATACAAGATTTTGGTTTTCCGTGGCAAACTAGCCAGATATGCTTCCAGACATCCAAATATAATTTTGCAGAATCTTTGTTGTACATATCATATCTCAAGTACAAGACAAGTTGTATTGTGGGCACACCAATTTGGGTAGAGGACAAAGAACATGTAATGTCATATGGGCACATCTGACCATACATGATTTATAAATCCAGCCTGCATATGCTTTATTTTAACAAAAAAATAGTGGATATTGCAATTTCACATGTAATTCTCGAACAATTTTGCATGCAAGTATTTTCTTTCATGCCAGCATTGAAGCACCAACAAAATATCATAGCAGAACAGATATCAACCTCGGTAGACAAAGAAAATAAGATAATTGCATGTCAACTCATGGGTGCAGTGGCTGAACACCGTAAAGCACCCCAAAAACAATAATAATCCAAAAAAAAAAAAATAGCGTCAACCACCGGTGTTGGACCCCAACCCTGCAAGGCCGAATCAAACAAAAGAAAACAAGAAGCACCAAACCAACGAGAAAGCACTAAGAAGCCGAACTGCATCCCCAAGACCCAAATCATAAACCCGAGCCAAACAAACACAACCAACAAGCCCCAAACCAACAAACCAACGAACAACCAACAACCACCGAACCAGTCAACAACATATGTATCTCCAACGATTACGAAATTGCATTCGAAGTACAGAAGGAACTAGAAACATACGACGAGCATGGCTCTAGAAATAAGCAAACATTCTTACTTGCATCATACTCGTTACAAAAGTATGATGACCAGAATTATGCTTCGCGTCATTGATACGATATATTATATTCTACTTAATGGAAATTTCCGACACATGAAAATTATTTATTTTATGGCTGGTCGCCTCTATAATTATAGACCTTCATTCCCTAAAACTTTAAGTTCAATCTTCTCGAATGAATTGGGACCCACTCGTTTACATGTTTTATGGATGAGAAATATCTACACATCCAAAGTTTTGGACTAATTTTATATGTTGTAAGTTGAAAAAGAGAATAAAACGTTTTTATTTATTTTTATTTGTAAACGGTAAAATCTAAAAGTAAAATTATTATATTATATTATTTAAAATTATATATATATATATATAGTATGTCAATTTACATTGAAAAATTTATAACAAAATTTTAAAATTTTGTAAGTAATTATTTATCCTCTTAAAATTAGACATAGACATACCAATTCGATCTTAGTTAACTTTAATCATCGTCAAGATGCGATCTTAGTTAACTTTAATCATCGTCAAGAAAGTTGTGACATGTTATCACATCTAAAATTAATATGTAAATCTAAATGTTATCATATCGTTTGGGGTTGGATCTACGTTATCAGGTACCTGCCCCACTTGATCGTGTACGGTCAACCCCATCCAACAGATCATCACTCTCTAGATTTTCGAGAAGCCTACATCGTTCGATAAGTCAAATCTGCGAGTTTGTTAAAAGCTCATACATCACAAGTCAGCTATAGCCACAGACCTCCCACTGGGGTTTGCTTGCCGGTAAAATGAAGGTTTAGCATAAGTCAGAATACTCACTAATTGCACCCGTGACGTCGAATTTGTCTTGCGAGAATCTTTCTCCCAAATTTCAATACCGACGACTCTGCCGTGTTCAAAATATATGTAGGGGAGGAACGGAGATATGAGGAGTCATGCCTGCCGTCAGCCACCTTCCATACTATTCAATTATTTACGTACCCTTCGCTTCCCATGCCATATTCTTCCAACTTCTGTCAAATCTCCCATGCTATTCCCATGCCATATTATTCCAACTTTGTCAAATTTCCCATGCTATTATCATTCCTATAATTTTCCAACTTCCAACAAATCTCCCATGCTTTTATGGGCAAGTATGACCTTGCTTGTAGCAGAAAAAGTTGAGATGCTAGGACTGGAAATATATACCTAATCTTGTAATCCCCGGCTCTCATACCTAGTCTGTCAATTTCCGAAGGAAACATTCGAGGGAGATAAAATATACCACGCAAACAAGCACGGTGAGGCTACTGGCATTTCTTCCTTAGTTTTTAATCCAGAAATAAAACTAATGAATGATTGGTTAATTTAAGTATTACACCTAGAATGATAGATTAATTGAAGACCAATTCCAAATACATACCAACCTATTATACTTCCTACAACTAAACCAAATTCATGATATTAACATCCATACTTTTGTTCCAATAACCACTCTTTATAATAATTTGTATTGATCTATGCCAAAATGAATCATCTTTTTGTGTTAAGCATTTTCTTCAAGATGTTCAAATATATTGGTTAATAGCAATAAAATAGTGAGGGCCTAGGCTATTCGTTGAGACATTTCATTTAGACAAGAATCAAAATACACCCTTCTAGGACTTATACAACGTATCAGCAGTGGGCACCATTCATAGGCATCCATCTCTTCAAACTCCTCTCATTTCAAAGGTATGGCCTTAAGAATAAATAAATAAATACTAGAACTTGGACAAGGATGTCAAGTCATATGTGGGTGTAAACAATAATTGATAAGGTATTGTTTAATGCTAATCTATATTTGGAATGCAATAGAGATGGTTACATAAGGTAGATGATATGTAGAATCGACATAACATATAAGAATTGAAACTAATTTTTAAGGGTGAATTCATGATGTTTACCTGAAATGTGAATCTAAGTGTGGACTAAACTAGAGATTATGTATTCCTTGTTTATATATCTCCACTAAAATACACTTCCACCTCCCTCATGATTACCATATCTTACAACTACTTGCATCATGTACGTAAATCAAGATTTAGAAAAAATGTAACAGTAGAGGCTTGTTGTATGATTGTATCGAGTAAGAATGGAGTTTGTCCTCTTTTACATCACCCTAATAGTGAACAATCATCTATCAGGGCCTAACCTTGTTGTGTGTATGCGAGTTACAATTCAATCCAAGCATATTCTCTGTTTTCTCTGCATGTTCTCCATGAAATATGGTATGTATGGCAAGTTCCAGAGAGGTTAGACTCTAGAGATGAGTTACCCTGCTACTACTACAGTCGTGTCATTTCTCAATTGATCAAAAGCCTCAAATTTGATCCACTTGAAGACATGTACAACTACACACTTAATTGCATTAAGGCTAATGCAGTATTACAATTAATTGCATTCATAACACTGTAGTATTTGGATGGGAATGTTTTCACTAGTGGCTCTGGTGGGTGGCTCCATGCAATTCCTCATAGACCAATAGTCGTGATTTCTCTTTAGCATATTCCTTATGCCACATGAAGGATGGAAAAATGTCGAGTCTAGTGGTATTGAGAAGGATCTTGTATGCTACGCGAGATTCAGGACTTTAATAATGTTTTGTAAAATTTATTGAATGTCATAAATACGTTCAAGGGAATTGGTTGCCCGTTTGGAGTGACGGTAATATGAAACATATGACTGTAAATGATGGGAAAAATGTCTTATGATGGACATCAAATTCCAACGCTGATTACAACAATTTATAAACTTTCAAAATAGATACTCGCTTGCTTTTGGCGTCCTATACTCCTAAAATGTACATATTGGTTTCTTATCAATTCAAATTTTGACCAATTTAAATTTAGTGGATAACTTTTAATATATAAATTTATTGGATCAAATTTGGAATTGTGATAGGAATCAAATTAAATTGATGATTCATGTAATGGTAAGAATTTGATGGTTCATGTATGGTGGCACTTCATGAAACAATTGTATCAAATTTGGAATTGTGATAGCAATCAGAATAATTTGATGGTTCATGTAATGGTGGTAATTTGGTAGTTTGTATAACGATGGTAGTAGTTATGTTGAAGATCATATATTTCTACGTAGCTTTGAAACACATATGAAATTTTTGTAAGACCAATGTGTGAAGATTGTAATATTTACCTCGAAGCAATAAGAATATCAATACCTTTCCCCATGGATGTTTCCTTGATATATTGTCAAGGTTTTACCATGTTAATCCATGTCTTTTCGAATGCCATTTTGTTATCTTGTTTTACCCTTTTCATTATTTCTTTGTAACTAATTTTTGTTGAAATTTATATTTATGTAGGTTCACGTTTCCAACAAGTTGTTTCGGAACTCAAGTTAGGGGGTGTGAGGCAAGAACTACCTAGGAAATGTTGAAGAAAGAATTGTGTAAAGGAGACATTGTTTCCTGGTGAAGATAGAGTCGTAGAACCGTGTGAAGGAGATGATATCACATATATGTGCGACTAATGATTTGATTGTTGTTAGCGGTGGTTGTGAAAGTCAGGCACGTCATGATTTTTGGCCCAGACAATGCTTGATTTAATGGAATGCTAAAAAATGATGGAAATCGACCGAAGTCTCCCGATTTGATTCAATTAAGCGGATATGTTCAGTTTCAATGACACCCATGATGGTATTCATGGGTTGCTAAAACCCTTTTGGATTTCGCTTGCACCCTAAGCATGTCTTAGCAACATCAATTATTTAGAAGAAAGTATCGATGATTGGAGTGCATCCTGGAAGAGATATAAACGTATATAGATCATTGTAGGTCACTGCTTGGAAGAGAGAGTGGCTAGGAATGAATTCCCTGAAGCGATTGTGTTAGAGTTTTGGGTTTGTTGCACAACATCAAATGGAAAAGGTTTTGAATGCAAAGTTTAAGGTGGAGAAGTTCAACGGGAAGAATAACTTTGAGTTGAGGAACCTCAAGATGCACCATCTGTTGGTGTAACAAGAAATGCAGAAGGTGTTTGTAGGAAATACAAAGAAACATGTAGGAATGATTGATGAGGATTGGGAATATATGTGTAACGTTCCCGACCATCAACCCCATGGTCGGGCCAACATTACTACGTGGAAAAACATTGCTGTAACATATTATGCATTCTTATGAAATACCATTGCTTACTTACAGTTAAACACAACGTAAGCACATTAATATTGTTAGCATACATAATCCATGCCATTAACAATAATTCACGAATACAGCGGAATACATGTAAACATTGCTAGAATCACAGACATGCATATTTAATTGAAATTATACGCATGTATATACTTATCTTTTAGACTAGATGTAATTCACCAACTGCGTGTAGACCTCCCACAAACCTCTTAGCCTTAGACTGCGCTGCTCATCACTCTCATCAGTAGGTCACCCCCAAGCTGAGACTAAGCTCCACCAGGTAGGGATTCCTAGGCTAGGCAGAGAATACAGAAAGACACACAGTCACAGAAGAAGGATCCTCTCCTAGGAGCCACTTATGCCCACTACCCACAGACTCTCATTCCCCACATGTTTGTCCCACCCCAGGAGTATACACTTTCACTGTCACCAAGACAGTCCATCGGCTGCTAACCTCCCTTCCCTTGGGCTTCAGCAACAGACTGGACTGGAAGTCTTTGAGCTCTGTGGCAGCTATAGGAATCCTTCTAGGAGTTCTCACTTCCTCTACGCATTCTCTCACCTGGAGAGAGTTGCTCACAGACTGGGTAACCTACCTCTTCAACAACAATCACCTCCCTCACAATGGCCAACAATCCACACACAGTTTAGCACTGTGTGGCCACAACAGTCAATTGGGAAAATGGGTATGGACACCCGAAACAGAAATGATCAGAGCTAAATCATAGCATGGCTTTGCGATTACAGGATGCGTTGAGATTTCTAGCAAGCAACACAGGATTCATGGCTCAGCAATTATGGGACATTCGGTTCTCCCAACCAACAATAAGGAACAAACTCACCACTTTGGTTTTAGAAATGCATAAGGTGTATAGAGGTTCAATCATAGAGGCCAATCGCATACAGACAGAGGATGGAGGAATTGGAAGGTCAAACCCCAGATTCAGGTGATGGTTGGAGGAATGCCCACCCCACTCCTACGCAGCAGTCGACGGAAATGGAAGGAGGACACAACATGGCTCATTTCCTGGGTTAAATCACATGCGCCTGGGTTGACACATATCACCCATGAAGCTGCATGTGTCCCTCCCCAGGAACTTAGGACAAAACATACATTTCCCATGGATTTTCGGATAATATTAAAATATTATTCCCAAGGACTTAAGCCGTTAGGCTCCACAGTTAGCCTCTCTTTCGAACCTTCAAACCCCCAATCCCTTACCTAGGTTTTTTGGAAGCTTAGTCCCCCATCACTCATTCATCGTGGTCAGTCCACACACAAATATGTTTTGTATTAATACTGTGCATAATTACATGTACAAAAATTAGGCTCCTGGCCTTCAACACTTAAGCTCCCAGGCCTAATAACACATAAGCCCACTAGCTTATATAAATTGGCTCACCATCCTTACAAACTTGAATTATAGTTCATAAACAAGCTTTATACTTCATAGACATGATTTACAACAGGGCTCAGCCTTGGGGACATTACAATCCCCTCCCCTTATTTTTGCACTGTCCTCGGTGCAAATTTACATTACATCTGCAAGCTTTTCAAAATTTTCAAAAAGATTCGGGTACTCTGCCCGCATAACATCTTCATGCTCCCATGTTGCATCCTTAGCAATGTACCAGTTCCACTGGACCTTTACAAGCCCTATGGCTCGATTTGAGAGCTTTTTGTTTTTCCTGTCCAATATGTGCACAGGATGCACTTACAAGACACCTTCTTGCTCCACCTGGATCACATTCCAATCAATTACATGATTAGCATTAGGCATATACTTTTTAAGAAATGAAACATGAAACACATTATGTACAGTCATGGATGCAGGTAATGAAAGCATATATGCAACTGGCCCAATCCTTTCCAGGGTTTCAAATGGCCCACACAATCTAACTACCAATTTGGCACAACTTCCCAGCTTCAGGGAACTCCTGTTAGCTTTCACTTTCAGGAAAACATGATCACCCACTTTGAACTCTCTGTGGGTTCTGTTCTTATCAGCATAAATTTTCTGGCTATCCTGGGAAACTTTCAAATTCTTCTTAATTTTTATCGTTTGTTCCTCCATCTCCTTGCGCAACTCTGGCCAAACTACTGTTCTATAAGCTGGATTATCCCAACTCACTGGAGTATTGCACTTTCTTCCATAAAGTGCTTCAAATGGTCTCATCTTCTACGATGCATGATATCCATTGTTGTAGGCGAATTCTACCAAGTGTAGGTAGTCTTCCCATCTTGATGGTTTGTCCATCACATACATTCTCAGTATGTCTTCTATTACTCTATTCACCCTCTCTGTCTGTCCATCAGACTTAGGATGATAAGTTGTACTAAAGTTCAGATTCGTTATGAATCCTTTGAACAATCCTTTCCAAAAATTTGAGGTGAATTTTGGGTCTTTGTCGGACACAATCGTTTAGGAATTCCGTGCAATCATGCCACTTCCTTTATGAAAATATCAGCAACATCTGCTGCCTTGTGAGTAGTTTTCAGTGGAATAAAATGGGAATATTTTGTAAGCTTTTCCACCACCACCATGACCGAATCATGCAACTTGCCTGTTCGGGGCAATCCCGTAATAAAATCCATCATTACTACTTCCCACTTCCACTCAAGAATGGGTAAAGGTTGCAGCAACCCTGTTGGGTGCCTATGCTCAACTTTAACTTTTTGGCACTCCATATATCTAGTGATGTATTCAACAATCTCTCTCTTCATACCCGGCCAAAAGTAATGTCTCTTGACCGCTGCTACTGTTTCAAGCATTGGACATTGGGTACAAAATCATCTATTTCAAGCACTGGACATTGGGTACAAAAATTATGTTCTTGTACAGCAATATTCCATCTGTTTTCAATTTATAAATTTCCATCTTCTGTGGCATCTTACCTTGCTATATCTTGGCTACCAATTCTCTGTACTGCAAATTTTCATTTGCAGCCTCCATAATTCTACTTTTAATAGCAGTCTGATACATGATAATGGCTGTAGCATGTAATTCATGCACCCTCCCACTGAGTGCATCAACCACTTTATTCTCCTTTCCTTTGATATGATTGATCTCAAAGTCGTACTCACACAGAAATTCCAGCCGCCTACTTTGTCTAGCATTTAAGGTTGGCTGATCAAACAAATATTTCAGACCGTTATGGTCTGTTTTGAGTTCAAACCTCTTTCCCATGAGGTAATGCCTCCATTTCTTTAGAGCATGAACTATGGTTGCCAACTCCAAGTCATGGGTTGCATAGTTCTTCTCGTTCTCTTTTAATTTCCTAGACTCATAGCAGATTATGAATCTGTTCTAACTGAGGACCCCTCCCAGTCCTTCTTTGCATGCATCAATGCATACTATGAAATCTGAATTTGGATCTACAATCCCAAGGATTGGAGCACTGGTTAACAACTGCTTCAATCGCTGGAAACTTTCCTCACATCCCTCTGTCCACTGAAACTATTTCCCCTTTCTTTGCAAGGAAGTGATAGGGTGAGCTATCTTGGAAAACCCTGCGATGAACCTTCTATAATAACTAGACTATCCCATGAAGGATCTAACTTCCATTACATTCCTTGGCACTGACCATTCTCTAATGGCTTCAATCTTCTCAGGGTCTACCGCTATCCCATCCTTCGAGATAATATGTCCCAAGTAATGGATCTGCTCCTGATAAAATGAACACTTTCTCAGCTTGGCATATAGTTGGTGCTCTCTTAGCACCTGCAACACCATCCTTAGATGTTGTTCATGTTCTTCTTCGATCTTGGAATACACCATAATGTCATCCAGGAAGATGATGAAAAACTTTACTAGATAGTCCTTAAATACTCCATTCATCAAGATCATAAAAGCAACGAGTGCATTTGACAATCCAAATGGCACCACTGTGAACACGTAATGACCATACCTTGTTCTAAAGGCAGTCTTGTTGATATCTTCATATTTTATTCTTACTTGGTGATATCTTGATCTTAGATCTATTTTCGAAAAGATCTTTACATCCTTTAACTGATTGAAGAGATCATCAATCCTTGGTAGAGGATACTTGTTCTTCATCGTTACTTTATTGAATTTCCTGAAATCGATGCATAATCTCAGCGTTCTATCCTTCTTCTTTGCGAACAGGACTGGGGCACCCCAAGGCGACACACTTGGGTGTATATACCCCTTCTTCATAATTTCTTCAAGCTGCAGCTGCAAGTCTTTCAGTTATGGCGCACTCATCCTATATGGAGCCTTTGACACTGGAGTTGCTCCAGGCATCAAGTTTACAGAGAAATGGATATCCATTTTCAGAGGTAGTCCAGGTACTTCCTAGAATACATCTTCGAACTCTTTAAGTACCTCATGATCCTCAATACTTGACACCTTATCCTTAGGCATTTCCCCCACATGGGCTGCAAATAATTGACAGCCTTTTCTGTAGCACTTCTTCAGCTGCATTGTTGAGATTTCTCTAATAGTAACAGCTCTAGGAATTCCTTCGACGGTTCTATGATTCCCTTCTTCATCTAAGAAAGTGAATGCCTTTTTCTAACAATCCAAGATGGCATGGTGTTGGTCCAACCAGTCCATCCCAATTAGACAGTCATAAGAGCCTAACGACAGAATGTTCAAATCGGCCTTCGTGCTCAGTACATTCATGTCTATAGGATAGGAGTTGACTAACTCCGTGACTTTCCTCTTGGTTCCTGTAGCTAGCTGCACTAACCAAGAATTTTCATATTTTCTTCTTATCAAATGAAAACTTTCTACCACTCTAGGGTCTACATAATTATGGATAGCCCTTGAATCAACTAAAATAGTAAATGGTTGGTTTTTTATCATACCTTCTACTTCAATCATGTGCGACTGATACTCAGCTTGTGTGTTGTCCAGGGCTACATAGATCCTTGGAATTCTACTACCCATGTCCTCCACTGTTTCATCCTGTTGAACATTGTGGAGAACTCTTACTTTATCATTTCTGTGGGGGCAATCCCTGTACCTATGGTTTTCTTTACAACCCCAACATTCCATAGGTGGCAGCCTTGACATTTTCCCACCCACTTCAACCTTCTTGGGCTCTCTAAGAGACGACTTTCCTTGATGACTGTTTCTAAGAAAGGCTGGTTTATTTCCTTTTTGCCTCTGTTTTTTCTTGAACTTTTTCTAGTCATCCCAAGCCTTCCGAAAGGTAGGCTTTTCTCTTTGTTGTTCAAATAAGAAATTCACTCTTCTTATCGTTTCTTCCATAGTCTTTGGCTCATCATACTGAATCTTATCCCCAATAGGAGGTGATAATCCACTCAGGTACCTCTGAATCTTGACAGACTCATCTTTTATGAACGAAACATACTTCAGTAATTCCAAAAACTTTCATTCATACTCATCAATGGTCTAGTTGTCTAGCTTGAGTTCAAAGAACTATTTCATCTTTCTGTCATAATATCTTTTAGTTATGTATTTCCTCTCGAAATACCTCTTGAATTCTTTCCAGGTGATTTCCCTTTCCTTGATGTCTTGCACCTGCACAAGTTGATCCCACCACATGGATGCCTTTCCCTTCAATTGATACATGGAAATCCTGCCCTCTACATGAGAGGAATAATTCTGTAGTTGAAAGTATTTCCTCATACCAAGAAACCAAGTTTCGACATCTTCCTCCTTCTTATGTTCTCCATCGAACATTGGAGGCTTGATCTTGTTCATTTCCCCTTTCAATTCATCCATCCCAAATCTCCTGTGCTTTCTGGTAGGAGATGGGCTGGAACCACTGTGTGCTTCCCTATTGGAATGCTTTGGGGAGTGACGACGATGTCTGTTGACACTCCTTGATCTTCTTTTCCTCTCAGGGGTCCTGTGACTCTCTATCTTGCTTGAGTCACTCTCATTTTCCAATTTCTTTTCTATTCTTTCCAGAATCTTCAACATCCTTAAGTTGAATTCACCCTGCTTATCCATGACTTTCATGAGCGTTCGGCTATTAGCTCGGCGAGCCTGGGCATCTTTCTACAATATTTCAATGATTTTCATCATATGTCCTTCCTTATCCATCTTTTTTCCTTGCCCATTAGAGTTTGATCCTTCGACTCCCAAGTTGACATTCCTTCCTTCTCTTTCATTCTCTGAATTGGAGGCAATCCACACCTCTTCCATTCTCTACACTCAACGACAACCCTATTCGGTTCTGGCACTTGCTAAGATTCTGCAAACACACGTGCAGACAACATGGATTTGTCAGGTCGTCATTCTTAGCAAATTCCACACATTCAAAACCATTCTGATTTAAGAAAACTCTTCGACTTCACAAATTTTCCGAGTTCTGCTCGGCTTTGTAAATTTCAGGTGATAGCTCCCTCTTTCTTATCCCCTACCCTCGTAACCAAAGGTCATGACCAAATGCTATACTGCTAGGTGCTACTCGGGCTTTTGACCTTCGAAAAGTTTAAGGTACACACATCTATCTCCCAGAGTTTCGATTTACCGAATTTGCGTAAATCGGGTGGATCGATGGTCCATGTTTACCAAACATCCAATGGTTAATATCCGCTACGGTTCTTCCATATTAAAAGATTTCGAGACTTTGAAACTTCAGGTTTCAGGGTTTTGGTAATCAAGAGTTTGAAATGCAGCAACCCAAACCACTGGTCACTCCATTCCCCGAACTCCAATACAGGAGTTCTTGTACGAGATCCAACGATCCTCGATGATTTGGATCTAATGGTCCAGATCATTTTGAGGTTTCGTGAACTAGGAGTTCACGATGCAGCGACTCCAAATCTCTTGTAACTTCAATCCCTGAATTCCGATATGGGAATTCATGTATGAGATCAATGGCTATGAGCCTCCCCTGATCTGACGGTCCAGATCTCTCCAAAGCTTACACCTGTCAAATATCTTTAGTCCTAACTTCCTTGCTAGTTGGCTATATCCGACGACTCATGGGATTTCGACACTTCTTCCTAGAAGTGCTCCACCATTTGATTCTACCCTTGTTAATCTCTTTCACAAATCAGGACTTGGAGTGACCAAGAATTTGGCTTGTGCTCCAAGTTCACGATCCCTAAATTCACGAAATGATCCAACGAATCAAACCAACCATGATCAACGACCCACGTTTATTTTGGATCCTAGGGTGGCGAGTTTCTCCATCCACTAACCACCTTGCAAATTTTGGCTATCTTACGGTCCTCGCGATTTCGCGAGTTCTCCACAGAGGATTCTGACCGTCCAACTCTACTTCTCAAGGATTTATGGCCAATGACTTGGTACCCTCCTTCTGAAATTTCATCTACTTGATCCAGCAGTCCTAATTCCCCATGATCTGATGACTTAGATCTCATCGACATTTCTCATATCAATATTTCGTGTGTCACGAGGTTGAAAGATTTTCCACCTTCGTCCTCCCTATTCCCGAAATGTCGATTTCTTCCTGGACAATTAATGGTCTAGATCTCTCTTAGATCGACGGTTGTGATCCAGTTGTGAATTCACGTTTCATGAATTCTCACGAACTCACCCTTAGACCATTTCAAGTATCAAGTCAGCGAAAGGATGATCATTCTCCATGCATCCTTTCCGATGGAAGGTCCTGACGAATTCGGGATTTCACGTATCGGAATTTCCACACTCTTGTGCAACTCCAAAGGGTTTTAAACCTTTTGCACATTCTCCATATTTGACGGTTGTGAGGGTTCTCCTTTCCTATCGAACATATTCTATGGCTCCAACACTTCTGGTGTGGAGTTCTCTCTCTCCCTGTGGCCATATACCACACCGACTACAATTTTATAATACCACTACACCTCTTGAGCTTTGTAACATGGTCAAGTATTCCGTTGACACTCAAAAACATTCCGAGGTTTGAAATTAGTCCTCCAGACATAATTTCTTCTCAAAACCTCAATCCAAAGACCACTTATCCGGCCCATCCAGGCTCAACGTTGAAACCAAGCTCTGATACCATACTGTAACGTTCCTGACCATCAACCCCATGGTCCGGCCAACATTACAACATGGAAAAACACTACTGTAACATATTATGCATTCTTATGAAATACCATTGCTTAATTATAGTTAAACACAGTGTAAGCACATTGATACCATTAACAAACATAATCCACAACATTAACATTAATTCACGAATACAGCAGAATACATGTAAACATTGCTATAATCACATACATGCATATTTAATTGAAATTATACGCTCGTCACCCTCAGTAGCAGGTCACCCCCGAGCTGGGACTAAGATCCACCAGGTAGGGATTCCTAGGCTAGGCAAGGAATATAGGAAGACACACAGTCACAGGAGAAGGATCCTCTCCCAAGAGCCACTTATGCCCACTTACCACAAACTCTCATTCCCCACATGTCTGTCCCACCCCAGGAGTATACACCTTCACTATCACCAAGACAATCCATTGGATGCTAACCTCCTTTCCCTTGGGCTTCAGCAATAGACCAGACCG
This sequence comes from Picea engelmannii, assembly GCA_009831015.1. NCBI lineage: Eukaryota > Viridiplantae > Streptophyta > Pinopsida > Pinales > Pinaceae > Picea > Picea engelmannii. The sequence continues at coordinate 11,127 of ML830357.1, read as the reverse complement.
GAAGTCTCCAAGCTTTGTGGAAGCTATAGGGCTCCTTCTAGGAGTTCTCACTTCCTCCGCTCACTCTCTCACCTGGAGAGAGTCGCTCACAGACTGGGTAACCTGCCTCTTCAACAACAATCACCACCCTCACACTAGCCAGCAAGCCACATGCAGTTCAGCACTACGTGGCCACAACAGTCAATTTGGAAAATGGGTATGGACACCTGAAACGGAAACGATCAACGCTAAAGCATAGCGCAACTCTGCGATTATAGGATGCATTGAGCTTCCCAACAAGCAACACAGGATGCATGGCTCAACAATTACGGGACATTCGGTTCTCCCAACCAGCGATAAGGAACAGACTCATCGCTTTGGTTTCAGAAATTCATAAGGTGTACAAAGGTTCAATCATAGAGGCGAAACACGTACATATCAAGGATGGAGGAATTGGAAAGTCGAACCCCGGATTTAGGTGGTGGTTGGAGGAATTCCCACCCCACTCTTACGCAGTAGTCGATGAAAATGGAAGGAGGAAACAACACGACTCATTTCCTGGGTTAAATCGCATGCGCCAGGGTCGACACATGTCGCCCATGAAGCTGCATGCATCCCTCCCTAGGAACTTAGGAAAAAACATAGATTTCCCATGGCTTTTGGGATAATATTAAAATATTATGCCTGGGGACTTAAGCCCCTAGGCTCCACACTTAGCCTCTCTTTCCAACATTCCAGCCCCCAATCCCTTACCCATGGTTTGTGGAATCTTAGTCCCCCATCACTCATTCATCGTGGTCGGTCCACACGCAGATATGTTTTGTATTAATACTATGCATAATTACATGTACAAAAATCAGGCTCCTAGCCTTAAACACTTAGGCTCCTGGGCCTAATAACACATAATCCCACTAGCTTATATAAATTGGATCACTAGCCTTATAAACTTGAATTACAGTTCTTAAACAATCTTTATACTTCATAGACATGATTTACAATAGGGTTCGGCCTTGGGGACATTACAATATGGATACAAGAGCTCTCAGTACCATTCGGTTGTGTTTGGGAGATGATGGTTTTTTCAATATTTTTGGAGAGGAAATGATAATGGGATTATGAAGTAGAATGCAGAGCCTTTACATGACAAATCCTTAACAAACCAAATCTATTTGAAGAGTCAATTGTAAAATGTACAAATGAAAGAAGGTACCAAAATTGTTGATCTTTTATATTTTTTCAATACTCTTATATTCCAATTAACTAGCATATGTGTAAAAATCAAACATGAAGACGAGGAAGTCATGTTATGATTTTCATTTTCTTAAACTTGGGACCACTTAGTCGCTTCTATTAGTTTTGGCACAACAAACAATCTAGATTTTGATTCTGTTGTGGGAGCTTTGTTGTTTGAGGAGGTACAAAGGAAATCTAGTATAGAAACCTCCAAACCATAAACAATGGTTGCTAGGGGTTGATCCAAAGAAAAAGGGGATAATTAGAGAAGTACAACTAGATCTAATTCAAAAAGAAAAAATGGTAAGAGAAAATGATGGTATTGCAATAAATAAGGGCGTCGCAAGAAAGATTGTTGGAAGAGGCAAGATTCCAAGTATGACTCTGTAAAGGAAGCAAATACGGTCGCGTCATTTTTAGGTATGGTTGATGAAGTGTTATCATTTTGTAATAACTCTCTATATCATGAGGAATTATTATTATAATTTGGTGCATTGCATCACATGTGTCCACGAAGGAGTTGGTTTTCTTGGTTTTCTTCTTACCAAGCTATTGATGTTGGCATTTTTTTTATGGGAAACAATGTTTCTTGTAAGACTATTGGGATTATGAACATTAATATTAAAATGGTTTATGGTATTGTAAGGACATTGATAGGGGTAATACATGTACCATAACTCAAAAATAACTTAATTTCCATCGTAGATTATAAATTTACAATTCAAGGTGGAGCACTGAAGGTCTCCAAGGGAGTTTTGGTGGTAATGAAGGCAATAAATATTGGGAACCTTTACAAGATGGAAGGGAGTACTCAAATAAATGAAGTAATGATGGTATTTGAGGAAGAAAATGAAGCTACTCATTTATGGAATCAACAATTGGGCCATATGAGAAAGAAAGGGATAAAGGTACTTATAAATTGTAAGTTACTTCCAGATTTGAAATCTTTGATTTTGAATTTCTACAAGAATTTTGTTTTTGGAAAGTAGTGTAGAAAAAAGTTTTAAAAAAGTAGTCATACAAGTAAGGGTGTTCTATATTATATCCATTTAAATATTTGGGGGACATCCCCTATAGTTTCTTTTGCAGGATCATCATACATTGTGACATTTATAGATGATAATTCTAGAAATGTGTGAGTCTGTATTCTTAAAAGAAAAGTTGACGTGTTTAATGTATTTAATAAATTTAGTGATTTGGTTGAAAATAAAATGGAAGATCAACCATGTGTTTAAGAACATCTAATGGAGTGGAGTTCACATCTTTGGAATTTGAAAATCATTACAAGGAAGCTCGGATAAAAAATCATAAAACCATAGTTTACACTCCTCAACAAATGGTGTGGTTGAATGCATGAACAAGACTCTTATAGAGAGAGAAATGAGCATGCTTAATAATTCCAAGTCACAACAAGAGTTATGGGAAAAAATAGTCACTACAACTTTCTATCAGGTAAATCGGTCACCATCAATTGCAATAGATTGTAAGAACCATGAACATGTATGGATAGGTCATGAATGGAAGCATGGTATGGTTGAGGAGATAGGAGGGTGTCAGCCCAAAGTACCACCGAGTCCTGCAGACCTAGACTGACATGAGTTTCCTTCTGACAAAAGGAACAAGACAGGTCCATAACCATCCCAAGGGGGAGAAAGGAAAGGGGGAATATAGGCAATGGAGATTAGAGAAGACACATGGGAAGGGAGAAGGTGTGAGGCTCTCCAACTGAGAAGAGGAACGGAAAGCTCGATAAGTTTTTATGGTTACTGGAGAGAACAAGAGAAAATATATCTAAGGACTAACAAAAGAGCATGAATTGAGCAGAAGACTGTGAGCTTGATGATGAGGAGGCATCTGATAAACCTTTCAGACACTGTGGCTGAGAAGGAATCCCTGAGAAATTGTGAAATTTCCCTAGTGATATCATGGCTTGGCACATGGGTGACCAAACTACTAAGAATGAATTCCTCTGAGCCTATGGTTGGGTGAAAAGGATGACACCCAAAGTCACTTCGTTGGCTACAATATGAAATATATAAGTATTCTCATATCCTGTATATTTGAATGTAACTGTAAATTAAATTTGGATACCCTATGAATATTTCAGGTATGTGCATGTTTTCTTGATGATTAGATTGTGTCCCTTTATCTTTGCTTGATCGTGTATTTAAGAAAGTAAGGAACTATATGGTTTGCACACGTAAATGCTCAAACCCTATACTAGCTCAAGTTTAAGAAGATGAACTGTGAGTTCGTCAACCTTGGATATAGTTTCCCGTATGCATGTCAACACTCCCAATTGTTTTGAGTATCTTGGGAGAAGTAGTATGTTAAGTTCAGGAGAAGGATCACAAAGAATGTGCCAATGCCTAAGTATTTTAGAACTGATGAAGCTCAAGAAGGATAGAAAGATTTAAGTCTTGAAAAGGAAGATCATTTCATTTGGAATATCCAAGGTCTGTCACGACCGTTGGATTTGGAGAAGGAGCATAGGTGTTAACTCCTCGACTCCTTCAGTCTTCGCAAGTTTGGAAAAATTGGGTATTCGTCATAAGGGAGACATATCCTCTGAACTCCCGAAGTCTGAAGCGAATCGAGACCTTCCATCAGAAGGTATACATGTCACCAGATCCCACGATTTAGAGAGTGGAACATTGGAAGTTTTGAGTCATTGTGTTAATGGGAAGATGAAATCTTGAATGCCAAATTCCCAAAGTAACAAGAGTCGTAGATCTATGGATCTGCGTGGCTGAATCTCGACCATGAGATCTGAGGGATGTTAGAAGGCTATCAGTTCAGAGTGACGTGACCTAGTGACATCATATAGGGTGATGTGGACCAACGATCAACGTGCCATGTGTCACCTGAATCCGGGTGTTTCACAGACCCTATAGGTCCATTAACACGTGAAAAGTGTAACCCACTGAAGGAGCCACATGTCCTATCTGCCTTGTCATGTGTCATCTCTAGAAATTACCTTTCTGGAGACTTGGAATTTCGGGGGATTTGAGGTGTGGTGTATCGATAAGCTCTGAAGTCATGAATTAAAAAGAGCCATCGATTTGAAGGAGCTTTAGGACCACTCCTGACCATTGGATCTACCCTATCGTCAAATTGGATTTGACCTACTCTAGGAGTAAGGAGAGGATTACACCATGAAACCTTGAACACCAAAGTTGTGAATCGATGGAGGCCATATATCTCGAGGTCTACGTGGACACATCTTGATCGTGAGATCAGAGGGTTTGGAAGGTTGTCAGCCTGAGGTGATGTGGCATGTTGATGTCACCCAAGTGATGTGGACTCATGATTAACGTGCCACGTGTCTCCAATATATAGACGTTTTATAGACCTCTTATGCCTATTAAAGCATGACACATGTCACTCCCTAATGAGGACACATGTCACTTTTGTCCCTCACCATGTGTCAGCCTTTGGTTCGTGCTCTCCTGGCCAACGTGATTAATGAGGCAACCGAGATTCTAGGTGTCCGAGACTTCGGGAGTTCATAATATTTGGGGTGTAGTATAGTAAAGGAACGTTCAACATTGATCGTCGATCGTCGAATGAAAAAACATTCGACATTCATCGTCGATATCCGAACACTGAAATGTTCAAGGTCGATCGCCAAATGTCGAAACGTTCAACGTCAATCATTGAATGCCAAAATGTTCAATGTCGATTGTCGATCACCAAACGTAAAAAAATTCAACGTCGATCGTTGATTTTTGAACATCGAAAACATAGAACGTTGACCGCCTATTATCGAACGTCGAACATCGAAAAAGGGACATTCAATGTAAAACTTTGAACATTGATCGTCGAATGGCCAAGGCCATGTGGAGATATTTTGGGACTTCATAGAGTATGCATGTAGTAATAAAAGGGGGCATTCAATGCCAAATGTCAAATACCCCAAATAATAATGCCTGGATAACTTCGAGAGACTATATCTTGCAAACCAGGGATCGAATTTTGAGAAGGTAATAGTCATTATAAAGTTACAGAGGAGTAGAAGAGGATGAAGTCCTCAGAGAGATGTTTTGAGATGATTAATTAAAGAAAAAATTTGATGCCCCATCCCTAGAAAGGGTATTTATGGGCCGGGTGTGTTACAAATTGGTATCAGAGCATGGAAACAACACTTGGCCTATTTGGGCTTATGTACGAGTCACATAAAAATATTATTAGAAAAACGCTAAGGGAAAGGGAATACTACCCTATCCTATCTAGTAGATCATGATTCATACACATGCATGGATAGGCCAAAGAAAAATTCCAAAGGATAGGCTAACATGAACTTGTTGAGAGTACCACTATCGCATGAAAGTTATCTGCACAGGTTCATTGAAAGATGTAGATTAAAATTCAGTTGGGTTTTACCCAAGGAGATTGAATCATGCTAGTCTGTGGCAAAGGAAGCCTATCATTTCTTTGGGAAATTATAGTCAATCCTACAGGAATGATCTTGGTGACCTTTCTCTGAAAAGGGAGAGCATGCACAACTCTTGGGTTTCGAAGGGAACTGAGAAACAATTTTTTTTTTCTGGGTATAGGAATTGATGGGAAGGGTTTTTCTAATCAAGTTTATAAACAAACTGTAGAAATACAAAGTGATTGAGTGAGAAATCACAATAGCCTCCCTTTATCATGTGGATAGGAAACTAATCTGCTAGAATTCTTATGGGAGGAGGAGAGTGACCTCCATCCCTAATTGTTGTTGAACATAAGGAAGAATTCTAGGTGTAATGGTTAAGACTGATTATGATATAAAGATACTCTAGAGTTATGAACTAGAATACTTATTAAGTAACATACTTCGAAATTGTATTTGGGCTTGAAGGGAATAGTCCAAATGTTATTAGACACTAAAATTTATTATAAATAAGGTAAAATGCTTGATTAAATGTTGATCTAGAATGTGGTAAAGGAAGTGTCAGGGCACTTCTAGATGCTCAATGGGTTAGATTGACATCCAGAGGTGGATTATAACCATATGGAAATAGATAGGTATACTCAGATAGTTATAAGAGGGAGTTTAGGAAAATATTTCAGTGTGGAAATGTGTTGACCAAGAATGGTTTGATGCATGAAAGAGAAGCTTGATAAGTTGTCTTGTTGCCTTGGGGAAGGGTTGGAATTTCCTAGATAATATTTCCAGGTTGTTGAGTCATCTTATAACGCCAAAGGAAAGAATAATTTTTTTCTAGTTGTTTTCATATGGAAAGAGGGACATAGTTATAATTATGTATGTTAAACTGACCATGTGGATAGCATTTGAATGACTGCTAGCTCCCAAATGATATGGAAGCTTAGTGTTCAGTATCTCTATGGAACTTGTCCTGAGAATGGTAGTGACATCCTTGGGAGAAGGATTTGGAAGTCTGATATGTCCATGTGCATGTATGACATGGAAATGGTGCAAGCAATGAGTTTGCATGATGTATGTTTGGGATAGGTGTGTATAAGCTTGAGTGTATGGATTTAGTGAATTGTGAAGCTTCTTGATATGAATCCTGATATTAATGCCAACTAGGTATGAATGATGTTAAATGTTCAAGTGACGCATATGTATTATGTAAGAATATATGTATACTAAAGGCACAATATGGATGCCTTGATGAGTGATATGTAAGGAAACAATTACACTTGCCAAGATTGAATGAATACCATGGATGCATGGATGACTCTATTATGAGGAGTCATGAAAGATTGGTTTTGAATGATATCTTGACGGGAATATGTTCCATTCCCTTAGGAAAGGCTAGTATAAACAGATTAAAGAGTAAATGAGCAGGGATTCTCTGTTGTCATGATAAAATGAAACATGATTATGCATTTGAGGACTGCATGAGAAAAATTATGAATAATAATAATTTAAATGATTTATGATTAAGCATGTGGTTAAGTGCATCATATATGTAAGTTAGAAAAACAAGGAATATGTGTGGACAAATAATTTGGATGCATAAAAAAGATGCATGTTGATATTCCTTATGGAATATTTGGTAAACAACCAAAGCTAACTCAAGGTTTAGGCCATCACATATAGAGAAGGATATGCAATAAGGAAGTTGCATGTTGAAGGAGTTATTTGTGGAAGAAATGTGTGAAGACTCTTTCAGAATAACGAAGTCACCACCTTAATGACTATTGGGAATTGAGCAGTGGGCTACAAGCTTATTTATATAAGAAATCCTGGATTACATTCTAAAACAAAATATATGAGTGGAAGACTAACCAACGAGGGTAGACCATTTTGATAACCAAATGGTAAGGTGCAATGTGCACATGGTCATGACTCATTATGAACAAAAGGTTTTCTATTAAATCATGTTGATGTATCCTAAGAGTTAGGGTGAGCCTAACCATGGATTCTTAAGGAAAAGGGAAGGAATATCCCAACTGGGAGTAATTGAAAAAGCAAAGAAAAGGAAAAAGGAGGAACACTCTTTCCACCGTAAAAATGGTGAAATGCTTACAGAGTTGTAGGTATTAGATGAGAAGCTATGAAGAACGAGTACAACATGACAAAGTAGAATAAGTAAGTAAATAATTTTGAATTAATAGGCTTGGTTGAAGCCATATTAAACAAAGGCAATCAGGCCTTCGAAAATAACCCAGTTGGACTGAGGACCCTGGCTATGTAGGTGGAGTTAGGAAAAGGGAAGAGACTTAACTCCTTTCTTTCTATATATTATGTTTTTATTGGGACAAGCAAGATGATATGTTGACGAAAGTAAATGTTTTGACACCATAATGATGATGATTGTAGGAATGAGGAAACAATTGAGAATTGTTTGTGTTTCACTCCTGGAAGCCTTAAGGATGATGGGATGAGGTGCATAAAGATATGCTAGGACATATCTGAAATTTTTTTATTGACTAAAATGATATGATACATGCATTTTTATTTTACCTAAAAACTAATATATATTTATGATGGATGACATGTGTAGAAAGGCATTGTAGTTGTTGAGAGGTTGTTGTTAAGAGATTGTGAACGAACTTTAAAAGTTCCCACAAAGAATCATTGATTAGGTAATATCCGAGAGGATGCTAGAATTTATAACATGTATAAGAATGTTCATAGCTATGTGGAATGAGGTATGAATGGAGTTGGTAGGAATCCCTTCTGAAGAGATTTCATTATACTATTGATATCCAGATAATTTTGAGTGGTTGTTGTATGCCATTGCAAAGAAGGGTAAGATTCATGAAGGAAGAATTTGAAGAATAGAGAGAGGAAGTATATGTCATTCAAGGATGAGTTATAATCCTTGAAATAAAAGACATGAGTAAATATTACCATGGGTACAATGACCAGTATAGGGAGATTGGGGAATAAAGCTGCTCATAGTTAGCACATTGCATGGAATTTCTTCAACAAAATGCAGGTTGATTAAATGGAAGACAATGGGTTTTCCATTGAGGAAGGAGGGCCTTCCAATATTTTACTTACATTGCATAGGTGTTAAATGAAAGAGAGAAATTGGGTGGCCATGAGTGTTGAAAACCTGGTTACTAAGGAAGGAAGAATGCTTGGGTGCATTCAAGAGAAACATTTAGTTTCATGTCCGCTAATTTGGGATTGTGATCATCCTGTAGCAGGAAGCATAGTCCCGCTATAAGAGTGAATGAGAAAGAATAAGACATATGGTGAAGAGGTTGGTTAAACTCCAACACACCATAACAAAGTGTTGGTCATCAAGTGTGGTGGTTTGAAAATAAATGCAAGGGTGCATTAGGTATGAATGTGGTCATGAATATTGACACATTGATTAAAGTCATTTAATATTTGAATTTCATTTGGAAAATTTAGTATGTTGAAAGGATGCTTACATAAATAATAATACTTACCTTTTTCTTTGTACCCTTGAATAGATGAAAATGACTTGGAGTGTTAGTATGCATCGTTTGAAAATATAATGTGCATGAAAACTAACAATTTGTTTAGTTGAGGAATGTTGAAGTTGCAAGAGGAAAAAAAATGGTCTTGGATATGGCAGTGTTGCAAGCCCATAAGGAAGACCAATTTTGTGCTGAGATAAACTATTATGGGAATGAAAGTCCCTTACTTTTGAATTTGGTTCCTGTGCGGAACAGATCTGAAAATAAATGGGGAATGTGGAAATATGTGGATAACAAATTTGGAAAAAAATTTTGAATTTGAAATTGATGATAATTTATCATAATTTTGTATACCTGTGATACAGGTGAGATAAAAAATATATGTCTAAGTAGGATAGATGAAGGATGTCAAGCCAGCAAGCATGAAAGATGTTACTTTTGAGACATGAGAACCTTGTGGTAAGCCATGATCACCTAGAATATGTTGGGTTGTGGCAACATAAGCCAGGGGGACACCATGACAAGGAAAGTATGAGGGACACCTCGACTGTAAGGCTCAATGAATTCTCTGAAATTTTTCTTGTGTGAGAAATCCTTGGCAAGGAAATATTGATCACCTGAGGAATTGTATAGTAGAGAAGGGGATGCCCAAGTCTTAGCCTGGAAGGTGAGTGATCACAAGGAAGAGGAGACTTTGATAATTATTATAAACTATTGATTGGGATCATGCACACAATGGGTATATCCAGGTAAAACAATGAGCCAAGAAAACAAGGCAACCATGTGGGTACGAATCCACGAACTACACAGATGAGTATTGTTTTAAGTTATGATTTTTTCTTGAATTTTATGCAAGAGTAAAATTTTTACGCATGAAAGTTATGATTAATCTTCTTGTTGTCCAATATTATTGAAGACAGGTGATGAAGGCCAAGAGACTAAAAAGGACCTGACCAGGAAACAAGGTCAAGACTTCTGAAGTGGCTGATTGAGAAAGGCATGACTGGTGTAACTGAGAAAGAACATGAAGGACGATGTTCCTTTTAAGGCGGAGGGGATTGTAATACCCATGTTTCCACCAACTTGTTATTAATCATTAATTATGATCACCATGCTATGGCATGGGAACAATGTAAATGTATTATTGTTTGAATTTCAAAGAACTGTCTGTGGGGGTGAAGCCTTGAAGTACTGACTATGATATCACTAGAGGAAAGAAATGGGAAAATTATGGAGAGGGTTCATTATGTCTGTTATCACTGAAATTTCGTCTGCACAGGGCGACAAGAACTCCGCATCGTCAGCACAGAAAAAAATTCATTCATGGCACAAGGATCAGTTCCACAACACAGCAAAAGGGCCAAAACTATACAAAATTGGCTAAAAAATTAAAAAGCGCATCGCGCCCATGAAAAACGCGCGCACGTGCGCAACATTTTCGTATGTCGGGCGCATATGCGCGGCTGTGGGGTGCAAAACCCGCGCGCCTGCCAAACGATGCATTTATGAAGCTGGTCGGCCTCCCAACCACTAATGGATCGGCTCCCAAGTCGATTTGACATCAAATTCGAGCTCAATCTGCGGAGGGAGGCTGGTCAAAGACCTAGTTGTGCCCTAAAGAGCCCCTTTTCACATTCAAAAGAGGTTGCACAATAGCTCAAAGCTTGGTTATAAAAAGCCATGAATGATCATCATTTCTTCAAGGAATTCTTTGTATTGTTATGCTGTTGAGATTGCTTTAGACTCATTCTTTGGCAATAGACATAATCAACATCATTTCATAGGCTTTCCATCTCTCACTAGAGTGGATAAGTGTGGAGTTATTTCATTCACATTTTACCTTTCATTGTAAGGAGAGCAATCAGTTGAGGGCCTCAAGAGCCTTCCATTGGAGAGGGAAGGGACCCAAGTCCTCTTTCTTCATTGTGTATCTTTGGATTTCATCAATCAGATCAAGCTATATATTGGTGATATTGGTCCATTTTCATTTGTTTTTTTATTTTTGTTATTATGCTCATGTTTTCTTTTAGTTTTTGTTTAATTCTTGTTAATAGCTTAGTTGTT
>ML830356.1:61324-81365 GCA_009831015.1 Picea engelmannii | reverse complement strand
AGAGACAATTGGATTCCTTGGCCCTCTTTTGTGACCTTTGTCAATTGATGGTAAACTTGGGTAAAACCGAGGCCATGATCTTCAATGGGTCGAAGAAGATCCTCCTTGATCACCATTTTGTTTTTCAGAGGAAAGGAGATATAGATAACTGACACTTATAATTATTTGGGGGTATTGTTCATAGGACCTCGCTTTAGTTTGCGACATGCACTTCATCCCTGAGTTATCAAGGGATATGGTTCCTTGGCCCTTCTTGAGAGGCAATGTTTCCAAAACCAATTTCAAGACATATTGTCCAAAATGTCACTCATGGACAATCTTGTCCGACCCATAGTTCTATATAGTTCTGAGGTTTGGGGACCTGGTTTGCTAGTTTGGTTAGTCTTTAGCATAGAGAGTATAGACGATCCTCCTTCATTGCATCATCGGATGCAAGGATAAAATTCCTCAACCTATTGTCCTTGCATAGTTTGGTGTTCGTTGTTTCTGGCTTCAGACAATGTTTGGTCTCATCTCACTTCTGCACCACATCCAAAGCTTTGCTAATACAACGAAGGGATGAGATTGGTATCCATACTTGGCTCACTTCTCAAAGCCCATCGCATAAACTAGCTCTCTGATTCAATCTCTTTGCATCTATGGGTATTATGATGGACCAACTCCCTCCATTCAAATGTTTCCTGGATGCACCTTGCCACCTCTTACCTACCAGACAAGAGAGGAACACAATCATTCGAGAGGATATCTACAAGTAGTTTGTACAGGTCACTTGGATAAACCCTCATGGTGGGTTATGTTCAAAGATGGCCCTTTATGTTGAGCACTTCATGGTTATCAGGGATGGACTCATTTTTCAACTCCATTACACACTTCGCCATTGGATGCACTCTCTTCGGACCCCCCTTGGGCTAGTGCAGAGTTGGTTATCATAGATTGCAGATTGAGACTAACCATCAAATTTACCATTCAAACGTGATCTACTAGTTGTGCCATCTCTCGAAGATTGAGATAGAGGAGAACTTCATCTTTTCTTTCCTAGTTTACTACGAGATTCGAGGACGGTTCCACTATTTTTTAGGAACTACAGATGCTTGGGAGTTTTTTTGGGTACCTCGACCAACAATGCTTGGCCTTATACATATAGGAGGTTGTTTGTCTCCACTCTTCTATCCTCCAGCCAAATCCACATCCTGGACCAACTACCACCCAAAAGATCGCTTTCTTTTTTTACAGTGCTTCTGACTAGAGGGGGCAAGCAACAGTTAGATAGAGATGATCCCATATCAGTGAGGACACGGGGCATCTCTACCTCTATGAGACCCCAACAATGTCATCATATCATACCTTACATTAACAAAGAGACTAGTCTCTAGATGAGATCTTCGAGAACACAACAACAGGGTCTTCCTTCCAGAGAGTAGCACGACACTCATTCCAAAGCCTCTCCTGTTTCTTTTTCTAAACAATGATCTATTTTGAGTTTTCTTCATTCAGACTTGGATGTTAGGAGAGATGGTTCCCGTGGACTAGTGTAGCCTCATACCATCGACACCATAGATTTTAGATCTACTCACCTTGTACATCTCTCCCTTGGATTGCCTCTCCATTTTTGAGTTGGCTCTCTAGGTTTTAGATTAGATTTAAATTCTATTTTTACTTCTTGCTTCTTCTTTTTATATAGGAGTCGCTTTAGCACTCCTGCATTTTATAGACATCATTGTACCTAGCAATCCCATTGACCTACTTCAATGGTCATTTGTTGGACATTAATACATTTATCTTATCTAGATGGAGGTAGCCACTTAGGAATTTATTGGAAGACCCTATGGTGAATTTCTCAGGTGAATTTTAATTCCTTTGGAATATTTTCATCTTCCTTCTTTACTTCCATAGAACAAAGTCTAACCACAACTCCCCTACTACCTTTGTTTAGTAGCTTTTCCATTCTATTAGAGTTGATGACCTGATAAGGTGTTGATTTTAACCCTTTGAGTTCATATTGAATATCTTCCAATTCAAATTTCATGAATAATTCCTTATAATTTGTAGAAACTTACCAAATGTTCTCAACCATTGATTCTCTAGAACAATATCTACTCCAATGGGAATGACATACATTGGACCTCTTTCTATGTTATATTATTGCATACTAATTTCAATGTTGTGACATTTTCCTACACAATCAATACTACCTCCATTAGCAACCCAAACTTGAAAAATTGTTACTGAATTGTAACATCCCCACTATAATCCCCAGGTTAATTAATGCACAATGTAGATGTGAAATGTGGCTATGCCCAAGCGATGTAAATGCAAATTGCATCCCTGTTTTTAAATAAATAAATGTGATACCAGCTGCTAGGGATCATGGACAGTGATGGGAACTGCGTTTTCCACAAGAAAAGGGAGTGTTTAAGAGGGGTCCAAGGGGGAAATTATTTATGGGTATTAATTCAAAATCCAAATTTCTGAATTTTATTATCATTGGGGACAACCTTCTAATTTTCCCTTGAGTGTAGAAGAGCCCAATCACTGAATACCTCTAAGAGTGTGGGTGTTGACAGTCACATCCCATAGTTATTGGGGAGCATGGGGTTGAATTACAATCAACACTGGGCTGAGTGAACAATAAACTGGCTTGGGGAAAAGGAAATTCATAGAGCCAAAGAGGGTAGTTTTTATAGGTATGTTTTTGCATGAACAACAAGTAGAGAGCAGTGAAGAAGATCGTTGGAGCCAGAGAAACCATGGACAGTGAATTCTGGAGCGACGTTAGAGCTAAAGTCTGAAGAGCTAGGTTATCAGGCCTGAAGAGTGAACTCATGTGTGAGTTGCACTGTAACACGTGATTGTTGTTGTTTTCCTTATAGTTTTCCTAGCAGTGAGTTCCCTTGAGTTCCTAGTAGTGAGATTCTTGGTTACCTATGTCTAAATAAATGGGATGCTCGATGGAATGAGAGAAATGAAGGGGTACATTCCTTGGGTTGGGCAAGTCAAGAGGAAGAGAGATGGTGGAAATCGAGACAACTACAGGAGAATGCCAGTGGGTTTGTGGGATATCTAAGCTGTGAGTGGACAATGAGAGACACCATTTCTTCTTGATTCTTAGCCCCAACTTGGGGTTGACTTGTTGTTGAGATCTGTAATAGAATTTTTATGGTTGGGTGGAATATCGATCCCACGTAGCTCGTTGCACAAGTGTTTTAAAAAGATAAGTGTTTATATGTTTCTCGAGTTAATGCATGAGTTTAGTTGTGTATTTTACTATGTGTTTGTGAATGATTTATATGTTTTCGTAAGTGACTTAATTAGTTGCATTTATGTTTAACTCGACAAGTTGTAGAAGCATTAAGTTATTGGTATCATAATGGTTAAATTTGTATGTATTCTTGTAACTGATAAACTACAAGACTAGTTTGCAAAAAAAAATTGAATTCATGTGTATTCTACGTAGTAACGTTCCTTAATTAAGCTGGGGGATGTTACATATTGGTATTAGAGCTCAAGATTCAACACCGAGCTTGTATGGGCCGAGGCCAGTGAGAAATTGGTAGAATTTTGTTGTTGCAGAGATTCATTGTGAAGAATTTGGGGAAAATTGTGGAAATATAGTGAAATCCCCAAAATTTGCGAACAAATTTAAGTTAAAATTTCCTCAGAATAGTCGAAGAGGGGATTCCCTATTTTAATTTGCAGGTTGCAGAGTCAATTTTGGCATGGGAGGTTGATTTTTCATGTTTTAATGGCGACTGAAGAGTTGGTGTAGTGATGATCTAGATCGCATTCAATTGGGCAATCAACGACTAAGATTAATTCTGAAGCGAGTAAAATTTCCAAGTGCACCAACAGGAAATTTGGGAGAAATTATAAATTTTCAAATTTTATAATTTTTAGATTTTTTGAGAAATTTTGTATAGTGATGACATGGGTCGTAGTGTGACATGGACTAACAAAGTCCATGGTGGTGGAAGGCAAGGGCCACATTATTTATTTTGAGTAAATCGACAACCCAGATCATTTCAAACGTTAAAGATCAACGATCCAGATCTGATATAGTAGCAGGAAAGGCTCAAGGAAGAGAGTCCACGAAGTTAGGCCCGATAGGCTTGCAGGCCACAGGTTGCGCACAAAACTCAATGGCAGGTAACTTGACCTTTCCACAGAGGAAGGCCGCAAAGGTTTGCGGGATGCATATCATGAGAAAAAAATCAATAACATGCCACTTGAAGGCGAAGAGAGAAAAAGGTCGTGTGAAAAGCTTGCAAGAGAAGGTTCGCAGGAGAAGGCTTGCGGGTCATAGGGAAATCCTATGGCGTGTTAACTTGAACACCCTGTGAAGGAAAGGCCACACAAGTTTGCAGGTTGTGGGTTGTGGTCAAATCTTAAGTCCATGTTTTGACAATCGAGGGGACGTGATCGCAAAGGTAAAGGGTCGCTTAAGGGAAGTGACTTTGAAAGTAAATCCCATTAGGCTTGCGGGTTGTGGGTTGTGGGAAGGTCTTGGCGATAGGTAATTTGACATCTTGCGGAGAATAATCCACGAAGAAGAGTCTGCAAGGCTTGCGAGCTATTGGGCGCGGGGAGTCATAAAAAGGTGTCTGCTCGATGTGTCGTGGAAAATAGTTCACAGGAAGAAGAATCTGATTAGCTCGTGGGTGCAGGCTACTGGTAATTGTGAAGGTGTGATAAGTTTACCTATTCATGAAGGAAAGTCCACGAGAAAGAGCTTGTAGGCTTCCGATTTTGTGGGTCGCGGGCTTCAGGGAAGTTTGGATACAGGGTAACTTGATCTCCTCAATGGAAAATGGGTGTGAAGGTAATTCTGATAGGTCATGGGTTCGAATTAACGTGCTATTACAATAGTAAAATAATTTATTTTCTACGAAAATTGTAGTTTTTGAAACTCATCAGCTTGCAGAGCGATTTTGAGCGCCTAAATGACATTTTTAGGTAGTCAAAATCACGAGAACTATCTGTACATTTGGTATACATAGTCTCTGCATCTTAAATGAAAGATCTCAGTGAGAGATTTCCAATGAGCTATCTCAGGCAAAAAATAGAGCTTGTAGTAGAAAGTTACAACCGAAACAATTAAGGATATAATTTTAGTATCAGTTTACTTCCATAGGGCATCACTCTTTGCTTAGAAATTCGTTTGAGGCACATGAGTTGTTTATGGAAAGATTATGAACCATAGAAGACATCAATGGAGCCATATTTGAAATTTGGGTACACAAAAAAGTGCAGAAAGAGAAAGAAGACACATTTAGCATATATGGTTAAAAAGGGGAAAACATACAAAACTTCCACATACCGTAACTTTTATCTCGGAGCTTAGATTTGGGCAAATAAATGGTTGTTGAAAAGGTCTTGAGGAGGAGAAGACGTCTATCAACCCAAAAGTTTGATTTGAGTAGTAAAAATTGTAGTCAAATTAAAAGAAGATGATTGGTGGCCATTAAAGATTAGGAAAATTTATGCATTCTCTTTCCAGAACTGTCTATATGTATATAGATTTTTGTCTAACAAAAAATTATTTGCATGCACATTTTCTTGCAGAATTTAGAGGTACAGGAAGGTACTTTGGCTCATGTATGAGAACCACAGTCATGGAGGATGCCCAAGGGTCCTACAACCACAAAGAGGAATTCAAAGGGTTACATGTCAGCATGGGAAATGTTGAGACTGAAGCTAATGGAAGAAGAGATAGGCATGAGCCTATAACTATGAGAAGCATGTATAGAGAAGTGAAAAGATATAGGATATATAATGAGAAGATCATGAAATCCTAGGAAGACATACTACAGAGCCTGAATATGTTGCATAGGAAAGCCAACAAAGACTCTAGAACAAAACAAGCAAATAGTGCTAGACATGTGGCGGCATTCAAATCCCATAGCAGAATGGATGATCATGGGAATGCCAAGCAATCAAGGAGTATGAGCATGCACCATCATTCTTCAGGGAAATCCACTAGGAGAACTCGTGCAAGTTCAGGTCCAGGAAGCAACCCAAGTGTGTCTCTTATCAGGAGGTAGAGGAGGAGGCCCAAGGAAGGCATTTTGTAAGGTGAGCTCAGGAAAATCAAGCCACCAACATTCAATGGAGAGGATAGGAAGGGGGGAGAGGTCGAGGCCTAACTTTTGGAAATGAAAAAATATTTCAGCTGCATGATTATCCCTCCAGGGTAGAAACAAGGATTGCAACCTACCACTTGCAAGGAAATGAAGCTATGTGGTGGGATCAACTTAAGAAAGCCAAACACCTTGATGCGAGGAAGGTCTCATGGAGGCAATTCAAAGGATATTTCCAAGAGAAATATTTGTCCAAGCATTACTATGAAAGAAAGATAAAATAGTTCTCTGAACTCAAGTTGAGAAGCATGACAATGGATGAATATGAAAATATGTTCTTTGATTTGTTGAAGTATTTGGGCTTCATAAATGATGAGAAGGTCAAAATCCAATTATTTTTAAATGGGTTACCCTCTTTCTATAGTGAAAAAATACACTTTGATAACCCCAATACTTTGGAGGAAGCTATAAGGAGAGCAAAACATCTTTATGAGCATAACAAAGGGAGCTAAGTTTTCCAAAAAGCTTGGAATGAAAAGATGAAAGGACAGAGGGCTCAAAGGCATAAAGGTTTTAAGTCACTCTTTTTCAAGAACAACTCACAAGCAAATCAACAAGGTCAGTCAACCCAAAATGAGCCCAGGATGGCAGATTCGTTTGGGAAAAGGCCAAGGAAACAACCTATACAATGTTGGGGATGTGAGGGGAATCACTTATATAGGGATTGCCCTCACAAAGGTAAAAGGATGAGAATTGTCCACAACATTCATGAGGTTGAAACAATTGAAGACATGGGAGGAAGCATGTCAAGGATATATGCAGCGTTGGACAACAAGCAAACAAAATATTAATCCCCCACGATCGAAGTGTAAAGTAAGATAATCAACTCATCACAATTCTAATTGATTCTAGAGCTAGCCATAGTAACATAAATTCTAACATTGTTGAAATATTTGACTTACAAAGAAGCATGAGAAATCTTGGTTAGTTCAGTTAGGCACAAGGGCTAAGAGGAAAATATGTGAGCTGGTTAAAGTTTTAAAAATAAACATGAATGGAATCAACACAAAGATAAATGTGAACATCATACCATTGGATTCATATGATTGTCTAATTGGCATAGATTGGTTGGAGAAACAACATGTTCTCCTATATTTTTACAAAAAGACAATCACTTGCCTTGATGACGTAGGGCAACAAGGCAAATTTCAAGGCATTCCAAGAGCTGTAGTTGTTAGAGAAATCTCAGCCATGTAGTTGAAAAAGAGTTTTAGGAATGGATGTCAAATTTTTGTAGCCCATATGGAAGAGGCATCCATAGATAAAGTGGCAAGCATTGAAGACCATCTAGTCTTGAAGGATTTTGAAGATGTTTTGGGGGAAATTCCAGGACTGCCACCAAAGAGGGACATTTCTTTTTCTATTGATTTGGTGCTAGGAGTTTCCCTAGTGTCCAAGACACCTTACAGAATGAGCACTCTAGCATAGAAGGAGTTGCAGATGCATCTTGAAGAACTTTTGAAGAAGGGGTATATACACCCAAGTGTGTCACCTTGGGGAGCCCCAATTCTTTTTGTGAAGAAGAAAGATGGAACCTTAAGGTTGTGCATTGATTTTAGATAGTTGAATAAGGTCACCATAAAGAACAAATATCATTTGTCAATGATTTATGATCTATTTGATCAACTGAAAGGAGCAATTTTTTTTTCCAAGATCGACTTGAGGTCAGGTTATCATCAAGTGAGGGAAACAAAAAAATATATATCAACAAGACATCATTCAGGACAAGATATGGGCATTATGAATTTACAATAGTGCCTTTTGGGCTATCAAATGCCCCAGTTGTTTTCATGTGCCTAATGAATGGAGTGTTTAGGGAATACATGTACAAGCTTATAATTGTTTTCTTAGATGATATTATCATCTACTTAAAGACAAAAGAGGAGCATGAACAACATTTGAGAATAGTGCTAAAAGTTTTAAGAGAGCACAAGTTGTATACCAAGCTAAGTAAGTGCATCTTCTATCAAAAGAAGATTCATTACTTGGGCCCTATTCTTTCAACAGAAGGGATAACAAAGAATCCCAAGAAGATAGAGGCTATTAGAGGATGACCAGTGCTAAGAAATGAGACAGAGGTCAGATCATTCATGGATATTTTCAGTTATTATTGAAGATTCATAAAAGGTTTTTAACAAATTACAAGCCCCATTACTTTGCAAAAGAAAATAGTGAATTTTGAATGGACTTCCAAGTGTGCATAGAGATTTCAGTACTTGAAAGACATTTTGAAAAATGCATCAATCTTGAAGATTGCAGATCCGAATGAAGACTTCATTGTGTGCAAGAAAGAGTTCGGTGGAGTCTTCACTCAAAAGTATCACATGGTATGCTATGAGTCCCAAAAATTAAAAGAGCATGAGACAAATTACACTACCCATGACTTAGAATTAACAACAATTGTACATGCACTAAAAATGTGGAGACATTACCTCATGGGTTGAAGATTTGAGCTAAGGACAGACTATTTTGGTCTAAAACATTTACTTGGACAACCAACATTAAATGTCAGACAAACTAGATGGCTTGAATTCCTGAAGAAATGTGACTTTGAAATTAAACATATCAAAGGAAAGGAAAATTAGGTGGTTGATGCACTCAGTAGAATAACACATGAGATGCATATGGCAGCCATCAACATATACAGATCAAATTTAAAGGATAAAATTATTGAAGCGGTTGTTTCATATCAACAATATTTACAAATAAAAGGGAAATTAAAGCAAGGTAATTTATAACAAACTTTTAAAAATTATGAGCTGAAAGATGATGTGGAATCCTCATGTATAGAGTGAAAATATATGTGCCAAATTCCGGTGAGTTGAAAAATACAGCGTTGAGGGAAATGCACAATGTACCATATGTTGAGCACCCAGGATATCAACAAACAATTGCAACTGTAAGGAGACAATACTTTTGGTCGGGAATGAAGAAAGAAGTGGTTAATTACATAATTAGATGCATGGAGTGTTAGAAGGTGGAAACAAAGCATAGACATCCAACAGGGCTATTACAACCACTATCCATTCTTGAGCGGAAATGAGAAGTGGTGGACAAATTAACTAAGGTGGCACACTTTATTCTTGTGAAGACTACATACAAGACAATAAACATCGTGGAGATCTACATGAAAAAAGTTGTCATGTTACATGGAGTTCCCAAGGCAATTGTTTTAGACAGAGATCCCAAATTCACATCCAATTTTTGGAAGGGTTTGTTCAAAGGCTTTGGCACAAACTTAAATCTTAGTACATCATATCACTTAGAGTCCGATGGGAAAACAAAGAGGACCAATAGAATAATTGAAGACATGCTCAAAGTGTATGTGATGGACTAACCATCAAAGTGGGAAGATTATATCCACTTAGTGGAATTTGCTTACAGTGATGGGTATCAAGCCTCATTAAAAATGAGCCCATTTGAAGCATTGTATGGTAGGAAGTGTAACACACCAATGAGTTGGGATAACCTAGTAGACAGAGCTATCATCATGCTAGATTTGTTGAAGGAAATGGAAGAACAGATGGTGAAGATCAAGCATAATTTAAACGTTGTCCAGGACATGTAGAAAATTTATGCAGACAAAAATAGAGTTGTCAGAGATTTTAAAGTGGTCGAACATGTTTTTCTAAAAGTAAAAGAGAAAAGAAGTTCGCTAAGATTGGGTTGTTAACCAAAGTTGGCATCAAGATATTGTGGGGATTTTGAAATCTTAGAGAAGATAGGGCCAGTTGCATTCATGCTAGCATTGTCTGCATCCATGAGAGTGCATAATGTATTTCATGTATCATTATTAAAGATATATGTGCCAAACCCTAACCACATAACTGATTGGACTTTGATCTAGGTAGAGGACAAAAGGGATTTCCGGGTGGAATTAGTATGCATCCTCGATCGGAAAATCAAAGTGCTCAGGAACAAAGAAATCGACCTAGTAAAGGTCTAATGGATCTGCTACGGTTCTGAAGATGCAACGTGGGAGCACGAAGAAACTATGTAGGAGGAATACTTGTAAATTTTTTACAATTTTGAAGGAAGCGAAAGCTAAAAATGCAAGACTCCATTTTTGGGCAGTTTGAGTTTCAGAACCACACCTCAGAATTCTTGGTTTCTTGCGCTAATGGCCTTCATAAAAGAATGGTATATCCCAATGCACTGAGAGCGGTGAAGGGGGCACATTCCTTATCTTAACAGGTTGAGAGAAATGAGAGACTATGGTTGGAATTGTTGTTGGAGGGTAAAAATTGCAGAATTTATTCTTCTTTTATGAATATTGTGATATAAATTGTATATGTATTTTTTCACACTATTGTGCACTGAGTGTTATCACATATATTTGTCAAGAGGCAGCAGGTCGTCTGAGTTCATGGTCTGCACAAGAAGCGTCAAAGCGTTGCTTTCATACTAGTCCATTTCGGGCTTGAGGTGTAAGCAGCAGGCAGTTTTAATCTTTCAAGCAGGCGGGCTCAGTTTTCAACGATGGAGATCCCCTGTGAAGATTGGATTAGCGACTCACGGGCTTTCAGGAGTCCAAATTTGCATGAAGTATAGCGCCAGAGCAAAAGGTCTGAAGTGTCGAGGCACCCGAAGTGGATCTCGACCGTCCAAATCCAAGAGCCACGCGTCATCGGATCCTCAGCTCCAGAGGTTTTTCTTAGAGGGAAATGTGGTTTGAGAATTGAAATTCTCGAAGGCTGATTCACGAAGCAGATCTCAGTCGTTGATTCAAAGAAGGAAGATCTGATCCATCGATCTAAAGCGCCAGAACTAGGTCGTTGATCAGGAAGCCTCATCTCAAATCAAAATATCAACGATCACGCTCCATTGCGGGGTCAGAAGGTGCGCATGTTTTAAAATCAAGGGCAGGCCACAATCAGAACCATGTTTTTTGGAAAAGGACGCGTGGCGGTTCATGGTGAATTGCGGGGACAAAAGCGATTTTCTTTCAAACCACCCTTGGTCGCGCTCGCAATCGCGCAATTGCGTAGGGTTACGACCCTAGGTCACATTGAAGATGGAGCGATGGAGAGGAGTTGTGCCAAATATCGAAAGCGTCCAACAAAGCTCCAAATGGTGAAGTTCAAAGTGTGGCCCGTCCTGATCCTGATGCAAACAGTGCATGAAAGTGAGGCAGTAGTTGAGACCTCATCTCACCCCATAAATGGAAAACATGCAGAGAGCGGTCATAAAGGCAGACTGTCAATTATGGATAGATTTTCCTGCAAAGCACATAACTACACCTGGCTCGCATCTGACATGAGGAGGCCTGCACAATCTGACAGAGGAGGTGTCGACTGAAAACGTTAATGCGGTAGCTCGAGCACGCCTCTTCTGGTAGTGGCGAATTTATTTTTGAGTATATAGGAGTCATTTTGATATGTTGTAAAGGTCGATGGTTGAGCTACGCTCCCGTATTGTAAAGTTTTGATGAAGGTCTGGTTCTTCTGGTTATGTAACTTGATTTGAGACTTCTTGTTTAACGAAAGTCATCTTCTATTTCCATCTTATTTTGCCTATGATACTTAAGTGTCCATGATTGAAGGATTCACATGGATTGTTTTGACTGTATTGTAATGTATGTTTGATTGCAGTGTTGTTATTTACGTTCTCCAGTTTCCTGAAGTTTTGAATCCAAGAGGATCTTGTATTTGAAGCTTTTCATCCTTAGGCTGCTGGAAGACCTGATGTCTACGTCAAACCTCTACACTCTCCTCACCAAAGTCTTCCCTCTATTCACCCTTACTCCAACTTACCGACAGAAGTTAATTAAGACCTCATCCGCATGTGCATACCAGTGCAGTTTTCTGAGTTAAAACGATATCATCTAAAGTATGCGCCCATTTGACCTCTTAAAAAAAACCAACCTGTGACATAAAACTCTGATGGGTATTGGGCTTACCTCCAATGCAATCTGGAGGTGACTTCTAGTGCTAACATTTCTGGCGTCGTTGCAGGGGAACGAGTTGAAGACATTTCCCTGGGTAAGAATGACAACGAGCTATTGATTCTGAAGGTGCATCAGACATCAGTACCATTGAAGATTGCAGCCTGCACCTGACGACTCCATCGTCTGGCGACTCCACTGTTTCGACTCTGGCTCCTAAAGGTAGACACATGAGGTCCACTTCATTGCTGCCTCTAGCCACGTCTGAAGTTGACCCAGAGGAAATTATCAAAAAGGGAAAGACCGCTCAAAAAGGTACCTCCACAGCCATACCAAGTTTTTCTGATAATTTGCATAATCCCTCTTTACAAACTCCAGTAATTGTTTCTGATTATCCTATTATACAAACTGATGGAGTTTCAAGAAATTTAAATTTTGGGAGTTTTCCTGTCGATTTCTCCCCTCCTGTTCTTGGTTTGGAAGGAGAGAGCTTTGACACCCCTTTCCTCCCCGAAGTTGTGAAGTGGAAGGAGATAGCTTTGATCTTAGAAGACTTTCCTACTCCTCCTCCTATTAGAGTTGTTGCAATTACAGAAGAGGAAGCCTATGTTACCTCTAGCCCCTCGTCTTTATCTCCTAACGCTCAACCTTTTCCTTTTTCTCCCAGAAGCATAGCCCCAGTCTCGCCTGTCTGAAATCCATCTCCTCCTGCTTATCCTCCTGTTCACACTCTAATGGCAAGAACAAATCCCCCCAGAACTAGGATGGAAGTTATAATAGCTGCTAGGTATGCCCCTCATGTTTTGCCTTAGCCTCTGAATGCCCTCCCAACAGATGGTTACCTTAAGCAGTTGCCCAAGTTCACGGGTGAGGGAGACATAACTGCAGAGGCACACCTTGAAGCCTTTTA
Source organism: Picea engelmannii (assembly GCA_009831015.1). NCBI lineage: Eukaryota > Viridiplantae > Streptophyta > Pinopsida > Pinales > Pinaceae > Picea > Picea engelmannii. The sequence continues at coordinate 68,437 of ML830356.1, read as the reverse complement.
CAATTTTACAGATTGTCATGTCATCATGGATGCAGATGTATGGATGAGGATTTTTGTCCATAGCCTTGAGGGCGAGGCTGGGAAATGGTTTAGGGCCTTGCCTCCTGGATCTATCGATGGGATTGAAGCCCTAGATGAAGCCTTCTTAAAGAATTGGGGGGATAGAAAGGATTTCCTTTACTATATTACATAGTTTGGATCACTAAAGAAAAAGGAAGGGGAATCTATTTCTGACTTCTCAAAGAGATTTAATAAAATGTATAACAAAATTCCCACTGAGGTTAAGCCTATAGAAACCTCTGCAAAGATTACTTATTCTAGTTCTTTTGACCATGATTTCTGCCTCCTGTTAAGAGAAAGGAGAGCTACCTCCTTGGCTCATATGCACGATGCAACCATTGAAGTAGAATCCAATATTATGCCAATTGATGAGCTTAGGAGTAAAGCTGACAGGGACAGAAGAAGGGGAAGGTCTGAAACTTCAACCTCTTCCTCTACTGCCCACCCTCAAGATGATGAGCTTATCAAATTAGTAAAATCTATTTATGTTGATCTGGAGAAGGTAAAACTTGAAGCAAGACAAACCTATAGAAATTCACAAAATGCTGATAACAGAGGTAATTTCAGGAGACTTAACAATGCTCCTCATATTCTTCCAAGAGAGCAAAGAAACATGGATAGAGATGACTAGAAGATCCAGACCCCTCTCCAAAATAATATTGTTACTGATGATGAAGGGGAGGAATAAGACCTTGACCCAGAAATCCACTGTCTCAGAGACACCTCCTCTTTTCCTCATTTGACTCAATCTGCATATGAGGAGTCTCTCATGGACAACCAACTTAATGAGTTGAGAAAGGGAGACAAGGCCAACAGCCCAAACAAATATAATCTGAGGTCCAAACAGAAAGAAGGGAAACCTAACATCCCTGATCGACCTACTAGAGCAGAAAATCCTACTAAAGATATTGCAGACTGAAACAAGGAAAAGAAGACACAGAATCCCCCACCAATGGTTAAAAGTCCTGTTCCAAAAGTGTGAGAAATTCTAAAGACCCCTTCCTCTTTTAACTTTGAGCATGAAATACAAAAGATTAGAATCCTTGTACCAATTTCAGAGCTGGTCAAGCATGAAGACTTCAAAAGGTGCCTCTCCAAAATGTTGCAACCCGAACCTCCGTCTCATTCCATAGACTCAGTGAACCTCCAAGATGAGAAGCCTGCATTCATTCTAGGTCCTTTGGTAGAAGATAGAGACGATTAATCCCCTCCCTTCTATACTTCACTAAACATACATGACAAGGTGTTGCACAATTGTTTGATGGATTCAGGGGCATCTCACAATCTTATGCCTAAGATTGTCATGGAAGAGCTCTGTCTGAAGATTACAAAAGCTTATCATGTTCTGTATTCATTTGACTCCAGGAAGGTGAAGTGCCTTGGGGTTATCAAAGACTTGGTCGTATCTCTGTTCCAGCTGCCAATGAAAAGCGTGATCATGGACATCGTGGTAGTTGACGTTCCCCCTAAGTTCCAGATGCTTCTGTCTAGATCTTGGATAAAAAGACTAGGGGGGAACTTTGCAGATGGACCTCACCTATACTACCATTTCAGTGTTTGGGGGGGAGCATAAAAGAATTTACAGGGAAGCTTAGTTGGCCTACAATATTAGTGATGAAGCAAACCCCACAAACCATCCTACCTTTGCTCTTGACAAAGATTTAGGATCTAGTTTGCTGCAACTCACGGACACTCCCAAACCTCCCCTGGAAATAAAAAAGCGACCCATTACTTTTTGCGAAAATTCCCCTCCTATCACCTCTATGTGGAAAATGTTCTTTGATGGAGCCTCTTTTAAGGATGGTGTTGGTGCTAGAGTGGTTTTTGTTTCACCTGCTCAAGAAACTATAACTTTGTCCTACAAGTTAGAATTTGAAGCTACCAATAATGTGGCAGAATATGAAGCTCTCGTCTTAGGTTTGAGGTTTGCAAAAGATATGGGGATTGAAGAGATTTCAGTATTTGGGGATGTTGAGTTAATTGTCAATCAGATCAGAAATATTTATCAAGCTAAGCACCCTAGACTAAGAAGTTATAGAAATTAAGTGTGGGACCTTATTGACAGTTTTTTCCTAGCTTTCAACCTTTCATTTATTCCAAGAGAAGAAAACATCATGGTTGATTCTCTGGTTGTTTCAACAAGCAATTTCAGAGTCCCTTTGCCACAAAAACTCAGGTATGATGTAGAAGTAAAATACATACCCTCTATACTGGACAATGTCAAGCATTGGAAAGTATTTGAGGATGATCTTGAGATCAAAAGATTCCTTGAGACTATTGATGAGTTTTCTGCACTACATATTGATCAAGATCAGGATTCTGAAAGTAATCCTCATGTTGATGTTTTCCTGAACAAAATCGCCAATCACCATATTGTTCAATTGCCTAGCAATCACATTCTGAAGGGACTAGTTCCTTTGGAAAGACTATTTGATAGAAATGATGTGGCCATGGAAGTTAAAGGATTGGCCGATGATGCTGATGTAACTAAATGCAACATTGGTACAGAGAAAGATCCAAAATTTGTCAAGTTGTCGAGCAGTGTGTCAAGGGAACGAAGGGCTGAATATGCTGAGCTATTAAAGGAGTTTGTTGATGCGTTTGCCTGGACTTATGAGGATCTCAAAACATACGACAAAAGCGTCACTGAGCATAAGATCCCACAAAAGGAAGAGGCCAATCCATTTAGGCAGAAACTGAAACAGATCAACCCTATGCTGCTGCCTATCATGGAGAAAGAGGTAAAAAAGCTTTTAGATGCCTAGATTATCGTTCCTTTGAGGTATTCTGAATGGGTGGCCAACTTGGTCCCAATGAGAAAGAAGAATGGAGAAATCAGACTTTGTGTTGATTTCAGGAACCTAAACAGAAGCTCCAAGAAAGATAATTACCCATTGCCGAAAATGGAGCACATATTGGAGAGGGTGACATGTGCATTCAAGATGTCCATGATTGATGGTTTTTCTGGCTACAATCAGATTTTTGTCTTACCCGAGGACAGAGAAAAGACAACATTCACCACTCCATGGGGTACATTCATGTATGCCAAGATGCCCTTTGGATCGATGAACGCAGGAGCAACTTTCCAGCGCGCTATGGACATCGCTTTTATTGGGGAAAGGGATAAATTTGTAGTCATTTATCTCGATGACATTACAGTTTTCTCCAAGACTGATAAAGAACATTATCATCATCTAAGAAAGGTATTCCAAAAATGTAGAAAATTTGGTCTCTCCCTGAATCCCAAGAAGTCATTATTTGCTATGAAGGAGGGAAAATTACTGGGGCACATAGTATTAGCTGAGGGAGTAAAAATTGATCCCAGCAGGGTGGAAGCCATCCAAACCTTAGCACTCCCTAGATCCAAGAAAGAAGTTCAGTCTTTCTTGGGGAAGATTAATTTTCTGAGAAGGTTTGTTTCTAATTTTGTTGAGCTGGTGAAGGATATTACAATCATGTTGAGGAAAGGAAGCAAAATCAAATCGACTGTTGAATCTTGTAGTTCCTTCGATCAAATAAAGAAGGTTGTGACCGAAGCACCTATGCTCATCAATCCTAATTACTCCAAAGATTTTATGATTTTCTCCTTTGCTTCATTTGACACAGTGGCAGCAGTTTTGTTGCAAAAGAATGATGAAGGGTTTGAACAACCCATTGCCTTTTTCAGTAGGGCATTGAGAGATGCAGAGTTGACATATGACATCATGGAAAAGCAGGCCTATGCTCTGGTTAAATCCCTCAAATCCTTCAGGATCTATGTTTTTCATTCAAAGGTCATGGCATATGTCCCTTTAGCTTCTGTGAAGGAGATTCCCATTCAGCCTGACATAGATGAGAGAAGGAGCAAGTGGTTGCTAAAATCCTTGAATTTGACTTGGAGATAAGGCCCCACCAAATTGGTTAAGGGTCAAGGTTTAGCCATGATGCTGGCTGAATCTAATTGCAAAGCCTTGGGGGCAAATTTCATCAACACTTGCTCAAAAAATCAGCAGGTTGAATTGTCCGATACAAGTTCTCAAGTTAGCCCTCCATTAGCAGAATGTGCTTGGTACAGGGACATCATTTTCTTTCTACAGAAGTTGCAACCTCCTGATGGCATGGAAAAAAGCAAGGTAAGAGATTTAAAGCTCAAATCAATTAAATATTGCCTCATTGATCAAGTTTTATATTGGAAAGATCCACTAGGAGTGTTGTTGAGATGTTTACACCCACAAGAATCCCAAAAGATCATGTCTGATTTTCATGATAGTTTGTGTGGGGGACATCACTTCTGGAGAACCTCAGCCTACAAGATTCTCGGAGCTGGCTATTTCTGGCCTAGCCTATTCATTGATGTTTGTGCTAAAATCAGAGCTTGTGTCAAGTGTCGGAAATTGTGACAAGCTACCACATGCTTAGATTCAGGACCCTTTCAGCAGTGGGGCTTAGATTTTATTGGGGAAATTCATCCTGCTTCAAGTGGTCAGCATAGGTGGATCTTGACTGCCACAGATTACTTTACCAAGTGGACAGAAGCCATTCCCACAAAGTAATCATTGGTTTTCTTGAAGATATTATGGCAAGGTTTGGTTGTCCAAAACGAATTGTTACCGATAATGCTGCAGCCTTCAAGGCCGAACCATTGATTCAATTCTGTGAGAGGTTTAGAATTGCATTGATTCACTCAACTCCTTACTACCCCCACAGGAATTGAATGGCAAAGTCCTTTAACAAGAGCCTTATAAAGATCATCAAAAGATTGTTAGAGGACAATAAGAAAGCATGGGATTCAAAGCTCAAGTTTGTTCTCTGTGCTGACAGAGTGACAACAAAGAGATCTCTTAGTGTCTCTCCTTTTCAACTTGTATATGGAGTTGAGGCCATCTTTCCTTCTTAGCTGGCCTTGCCCATGGAAAAATTCTTCCAGGACTACCAAGGAGAGCCTGATGATATGATCAGAAGAATACAACAACTAGTAGAAGTGCAGGAGACCAGAGAGCAGCTACTGGACAAAGCACATGACCATCAACAGAAGATCAAGCAGGCTTTTGACAAAAAGGTAAGAAAGGAGGATTTCTAGTTGGGAGATCTAGTGCTAAAATGGGATGCACCCAAGAAGGACAAAGGCAAACATGGCAAGTTTGAATCTTTGTGGATTGACGCCTTCAAGATCTCCGGGAAGTTTCCAAATAATACTTATAGGTTGCAGAATTTGGAGGGTGAGAAAGTTTTTGGAGGCCCTGTAAACGGGCATTTTCTGAAGAAGTTTTTTGTTTAAGCCATGAATGGCTTCCCATGTCATTGTAAATATCATTTTTCCTTTTGTTTATGCTTTTAATAAGTGACTCCATAGCCCAACAGCGAAGGCACTGGAACTGCGCATTCTTAGCAGCTCGTAGGGAGCATGCCATCCCCTGTGGAGACAAATGTTATCACATATAGTTGTCAAGAGGCAACAGGTTGTCTGAGTTCATGGTCTGCACAGGAAGCGTCAAAGTGTTGCTTTCATACCAGTCCATTTCAGGCTTGAGGCACAAGTAGTAGGCAGTTTTAATCTTTCAAGCAGGCAGGCTTAGTTTTCAACGCTGGAGATCCCTTGTGAAAATTGGATTAGTGGCTCACGGATTTTCAGGAGTCCAAATTTGTGCGAAGTATAGCGCCAGAGCAAAAGGTCTGAAGTGCCAAGGCCCCCGAAGTGGCCGAAGTCCCGAATACCCGAAGTGGATCTCAACCGTCCAAATCCAAGAGCCACGCGTCATCGGATCCTTAGCTCCAGAGGTTTTGCTTAGAGGGAAATATGGTTTGAGAATTGAAATTCCCGAAGGTCGATTCACGAAGCAGATCTCAGCCATTGATCCGAAGAAGGAAGATCCGATCTGTTGATCTAAAGTGCCAGAACTGGGTCGTTGATCAGGAAGCCTCATCTCAGATCACAAGATCAACGGTCATGCTCCATTGCGGGGTCAGAGGGTGCACACGTTTTAAAATTTCAAGGGCGGGCCGCAATCGGAACCGTGGTTTTTGGAAAAGGACGCATGGCGGTTCATGGTGAATTGCAGGGACAAAAACGATTTTCTTTCAAACCACCCTTGGTCACACCTGCAATCGCGCAATTGCGTAGGGTCACGACCCTAGGTCACATTGAAGATGGAGCGATGGAGAGGAGTTGCGCCAAAGACCGAAAGCGTCCATCAAAGCTCCATATGGTGAAGTTTAGAGTGCGGCCTGTCCTGATCCTGATGCAGACAGTTCATGAAAGTGATGCGGCAGTTGAGACCTCATCTCACCCCATAAATGGAAAACATGCAGAGAGCGATTGTAAAGGCAGACTGCCAATTATTGATAGATTTTCCTGTAAAGCACATAACTGTGCCTGGCTCGCATCTGACATGAGGAGGCCCGCACAATCTGACAGAGGAGGCATCAACTGAAAACGTTAATGCGGTAGCTCGAGCACGCCTCTATTGGTAGTGGCGAATTTCTTTTTGAGTATATAGGAGTCATTTTGATATGTTGTAAAGGTCAATGGTTGAGCTACGCTCCCGTATTGTAAAGTTTTGATGAAGCTCTGGTTCTTCTGGTTATGTAACTTGATTTGAGACTTCTTGTTTAATGAAAGTCAATTTCTATTTCCATCTTACTTTGCCTCTGATACCGAAGTGTCCATGATTGAAGGATTCACATGGATTGTTTTGACTGTATTGTAATGTATGTTTGATTGCAGTGTTGTTATTTACGTTCTCCAGTTTCCTGAAGTTTTGAATCCAAGAGGATCTTGTATTTGAAGCTTTTCATCCTTAGGCTACTGGAAGAACTGATGTCTACGACATACCTCTACACTCTCCTCACCAAAGTCTTCCCTCTATTCACCCTTACTCCAACTTACTGATTGAAGTTAATTAAGACCTCACCTGCATGTGCATACCAGTCTAGTTTTCTGAGTTAAAATGATATCATCTCGAGTCTGTGCCCATTTGACCTCTTAAAAAACACCAACCTGTGACATAAAACTCTGATGAGTACTGGGCTTACCTCCAACGCAATCTGGAGGTGACTTCTAGTGCTAACACCGAG
>ML830356.1:5209-61224 GCA_009831015.1 Picea engelmannii | reverse complement strand
CAATGAGTTGGGATAACCTAGTAGACAGAGCTATCATCATGCTAGATTTGTTGAAGGAAATGGAAGAACAGATGGTGAAGATCAAGCATAATTTAAACGTTGTCCAGGACATGTAGAAAATTTATGCAGACAAAAATAGAGTTTTCAGAGATTTTAAAGTGGTCGAACATGTTTTTCTAAAAGTAAAAGAGAAAAGAAGTTCACTAAGATTGGGTTGTTAACCAAAGTTGGCATCAAGATATTGTGGGAAAACATGCAGAGAGCGGTCGTAAAGGCAGACTGTCAATTATGGATAGATTTTCCTGTAAAGCACATAACTACACCTGGCTCGCATCTGACATGAGGAGGCCTGCACAATCTGACAGAGGAGGCGTCGACTGAAAACGTTAATGCGGTAGCTCGAGCACGCCTCTTCTGGTAGTGGTGAATTTATTTTTGAGTATATAGGAGTCATTTTGATATGTTGTAAAGGTCGATGGTTGAGCTACGCTCCCGTATTGTAAAGTTTTGATGAAGGTCTGGTTCTTCTGGTTATGTAACTTGATTTGAGACTTCTTGTTTAATGAAAGTCATCTTCTATTTCCATCTTATTTTGCCTCTGATACTTAAGTGTCCATGATTGAAGGATTCACATGGATTGTTTTGACTGTATTGTAATGTATGTTTGATTGCAGTGTTGTTATTTACGTTCTCCAGTTTCCTGAAGTTTTGAATCCAAGAGGATCTTGTATTTGAAGCTTTTCATCCTTAGGCTGCTGGAAGACCTGATGTCTACGTCAAACCTCTACACTCTCCTCACCAAAGTCTTCCCTCTATTCACCCTTACTCCAACTTACTGACGGAAGTTAATTAAGACCTCACCTGCATGTGCATACCAGTCCAGTTTTCTGAGTTAAAACGATATCATCTAAAGTATGCGCCCATTTGACCTCTTAAAAAAAACCAACCTGTGACATAAAACTCTGATGGGTATTGGGCTTACCTCCAACGCAATCTGGAGGTGACTTCTAGTGCTAACATTTCTGGCGTCGTTGCAGGGGAACGAGTTGAAGACATTTCCCTGGGTAAGAATGACAACGAGCTATTGATTTTGAAGGTGCATCAGACATCAGTACCATTGAAGATTGCAGCCTGCACCTGACGACTCCATCGTCTGGCGACTCCACTGTTTCGACTCTGGCTCCTAAAGGTAGACACACGAGTTCCACTTCATTGCTGCCTCTAGCCACGTCTGAAGTTGACCCAGAGGAAATTATCAAAAAGGGAAAGACCGCTCAAAAAGGTACCTCCACAGCCGTACCAAGTTTTTCTGATAATTTGCATAATCCCTCTTTACAAACTCCAGTAATTGTTTCTGATTCTCCTATTATACAAACTGCTGGAGTTTCAAGAAATTTAAATTTTGGGAGTTTTCCTGTCGATTTCTCCCCTCCTATTCTTGGTTTGGAAGGAGAGAGCTTTGACACCCCTTTCCTCCCCGAAGTTGTGAAGTGGAAGGAGATATCTTTGATCTTAGAAGACTTTCCTACTCCTCCTCCTATTAGAGTTGTTGCAATTACAGAAGAGGAAGCCTCTGTTACCTCTAGCCCCTCGTCTTTATCTCCTAACGCTCAACCTTTTCCTTTTTCTCCCAGAAGCATAGCCCTAGTCTCGCCTGTCTGAAATCCATCTCCTCCTGGTTATCCTCCTGTTCACACTCTAATGGCAAGAACAAATCCCCCCAGAACTAGGATGGAAGTTATAATAGTTGCTAGGTATGCCCCTCATGTTTTGCCTCGGCCTCTGAATGCCCTCCCAACAGATGGCTACCTTAAGCAGTTGCCCAAGTTCACGGGTGAGGGAGACATAACTGCAGAGGCACACCTTGAAGCCTTTTACAATTTTACAGATTGTCATGTCATCATGGATGCAGATGTATGGATGAGGATTTTTGTCCATAGCCTTGAGGGCAAGGCTAGGAAATGGTTTAGGGCCTTGCCTCCTGGATCTATCGATGGGATTGAAGCCCTAGATGAAGCCTTCTTAAAGAATTGGGGGGATAGAAAGGATTTCCTTTACTATATTACAGAGTTTGGATCACTAAAGAAAAAGAAAGGGGAATCTATTTCTGACTTCTCAAAGAGATTTAATAAAATGTATAACAAAATTCCCACTGAGATTAAGCCTATAGAAACCTCTGCAAAGATTACTTATTCTAGTTCTTTTGACCATGATTTCTGCCTCCTGTTAAGAGAAAGGAGAGCTACCTCCTTGGCTCATATGCACGATGCAACCATTGAAGTAGAATCCAATATTATGCCAGTTGATGAGCTTAGGAGTAAAGTTGACAGGGACAGAAGAAGGGGAAGGTCTGAAACTTCAACCTCTTCCTCTACTGCCCACCCTCAAGATGATGAGCTTATCAAATTAGTAAAATCTATTTATGCTGATCTGGAGAAGGTAAAACTTGAAGCAAGACAGACCTATAGAAATTCACAAAATGCTGATAACAGAGGTAATTTCAGGAGACTTAACAATGCTCCTCATATTCTTCCAAGAGAGCAAAGAAACATGGATAGAGATGACCAGAAGATCCAGACCCCTCTCCAAAATAATATTGTTACTGATGATGAAGGGGAGGAATAAGACCTTGACCCAGAAATCCATTGTCTCAGAGACACCTCCTCTTTTCCTCATTTGACTCAATCTGCATACAAGGAGTCTCTCATGGACAACCAACTTAATGAGTTGAGCAAGGGAGACAAGGCCAACAGCCCAAACAAATATAATCTGAGGTCCAAATAGAAAGAAGGGAAACCTAACATCCTTGATCGGCCTACTAGAGCAGAAAATCCTACTAAAGATATTGCAGACTGAAACAAGGAAAAAAAGGCACAGACCCCCCCACCAATGGTCAAAAGTCTTGTTCCAGAAGTGAGAGAAATTCTAAAGACCCCCTCCTCTTTTAACTTTGAGCATGAAATACAAAAGATTAGAATCCTTGTACCAATTTCAGAGCTGGTCAAGCATGAAGACTTCAAAAGGTGCCTCTCCAAAATGTTGCAACCCGAACCTCCGTCTCATTCCATAGACTCAGTAAACCTCCAAGATGAGAAGCCTGCATTCATTCTAGGTCCTTTGGTAGAAGATAGAGACGATTAATCCCCTCCCTTCTATACTTCACTAAACATACATGACAAGGTGTTGCACAATTGTTTGATGGATTCAGGGGCATCTCACAATCTTATGCCTAAGATTGTCATGGAAGAGCTCTGTCTGAAGATTACAAAAGCTTATCATGTTCTGTATTCATTTGACTCCAGGAAGGTGAAGTGCCTTGGGGTTATCAAAGACTTGGTCGTATCTCTGTTCCAGCTGCCAATGAAAAGCGTGATCATGGACATCGTGGTAGTTGACGTTCCCCCTAAGTTCCAGATGCTTCTGTCTAGATCTTGGATAAAAAGACTAGGGGGGAACTTTGCAGATGGACCTCACCTATACTACCATTTCAGTGTTTGGGGGGGAGCATAAAAGAATTTACAGGGAAGCTTAGTTGGCCTACAATATTAGTGATGAAGCAAACCCCACAAACCATCCTACCTTTGCTCTTGACAAAGATTTAGGATCTAGTTTGCTGCAACTCACGGACACTCCCAAACCTCCCCTGGAAATAAAAAAGCGACCCATTACTTTTTGCGAAAATTCCCCTCCTATCACCTCTATGTGGAAAATGTTCTTTGATGGAGCCTCTTTTAAGGATGGTGTTGGTGCTAGAGTGGTTTTTGTTTCACCTGCTCAAGAAACTATAACTTTGTCCTACAAGTTAGAATTTGAAGCTACCAATAATGTGGCAGAATATGAAGCTCTCGTCTTAGGTTTGAGGTTTGCAAAAGATATGGGGATTGAAGAGATTTCAGTATTTGGGGATGTTGAGTTAATTGTCAATCAGATCAGAAATATTTATCAAGCTAAGCACCCTAGACTAAGAAGTTATAGAAATTAAGTGTGGGACCTTATTGACAGTTTTTTCCTAGCTTTCAACCTTTCATTTATTCCAAGAGAAGAAAACATCATGGTTGATTCTCTGGTTGTTTCAACAAGCAATTTCAGAGTCCCTTTGCCACAAAAACTCAGGTATGATGTAGAAGTAAAATACATACCCTCTATACTGGACAATGTCAAGCATTGGAAAGTATTTGAGGATGATCTTGAGATCAAAAGATTCCTTGAGACTATTGATGAGTTTTCTGCACTACATATTGATCAAGATCAGGATTCTGAAAGTAATCCTCATGTTGATGTTTTCCTGAACAAAATCGCCAATCACCATATTGTTCAATTGCCTAGCAATCACATTCTGAAGGGACTAGTTCCTTTGGAAAGACTATTTGATAGAAATGATGTGGCCATGGAAGTTAAAGGATTGGCCGATGATGCTGATGTAACTAAATGCAACATTGGTACAGAGAAAGATCCAAAATTTGTCAAGTTGTCGAGCAGTGTGTCAAGGGAACGAAGGGCTGAATATGCTGAGCTATTAAAGGAGTTTGTTGATGCGTTTGCCTGGACTTATGAGGATCTCAAAACATACGACAAAAGCGTCACTGAGCATAAGATCCCACAAAAGGAAGAGGCCAATCCATTTAGGCAGAAACTGAAACAGATCAACCCTATGCTGCTGCCTATCATGGAGAAAGAGGTAAAAAAGCTTTTAGATGCCTAGATTATCGTTCCTTTGAGGTATTCTGAATGGGTGGCCAACTTGGTCCCAATGAGAAAGAAGAATGGAGAAATCAGACTTTGTGTTGATTTCAGGAACCTAAACAGAAGCTCCAAGAAAGATAATTACCCATTGCCGAAAATGGAGCACATATTGGAGAGGGTGACATGTGCATTCAAGATGTCCATGATTGATGGTTTTTCTGGCTACAATCAGATTTTTGTCTTACCCGAGGACAGAGAAAAGACAACATTCACCACTCCATGGGGTACATTCATGTATGCCAAGATGCCCTTTGGATCGATGAACGCAGGAGCAACTTTCCAGCGCGCTATGGACATCGCTTTTATTGGGGAAAGGGATAAATTTGTAGTCATTTATCTCGATGACATTACAGTTTTCTCCAAGACTGATAAAGAACATTATCATCATCTAAGAAAGGTATTCCAAAAATGTAGAAAATTTGGTCTCTCCCTGAATCCCAAGAAGTCATTATTTGCTATGAAGGAGGGAAAATTACTGGGGCACATAGTATTAGCTGAGGGAGTAAAAATTGATCCCAGCAGAGTGGAAGCCATCCAAACCTTAGCACTCCCTAGATCCAAGAAAGAAGTTCAGTCTTTCTTGGGGAAGATTAATTTTCTGAGAAGGTTTGTTTCTAATTTTGCTGAGCTGGTGAAGGATATTACAATCATGTTGAGGAAAGGAAGCAAAATCAAATGGACTGTTGAATCTCGTAGTTCCTTCGATCAAATAAAGAAGGCTGTGACCGAAGCACCTGTGCTCATCAATCCTAATTACTCCAAAGATTTTATGATTTTCTCCTTTTCTTCTTTTGACATAGTGGCAACAGTTTTGTTGCAAAAGAATGATGAAGGGTTTGAACAACCCATTGCCTTTTTCAGTAGGGCATTGAGAGATGCAGAGTTGACATATGACATCATGGAAAAGCAAGCCTATGCTCTGGTTAAATCCCTCAAATCCTTCAGGATCTATGTTTTTCATTCAAAGGTCATGGCATATGTCCCTTCAGCTTCTGTGAAGGAGATTCCCATTCAGCCTGACATAGACGAGAGAAGGAGCAAGTGGTTGCTAAAATCCTTGAATTTGACTTGGAGATAAGGCCCCACCAAATTGGTTAAGGGTCAAGAATTAGCCATGATGCTGGCTAAATCTAATTGCAAAGCCTTGGGGGCAAATTTCATCAACACTTGCTCAAAAAATCAGCAGGCTGAATTGTCCGATACAAGTTCTCAAGTCAGCCCTCCATTAGCAGAATGTTCTTGGTACAGGGACATCATTTTCTTTCTACAGAAGTTGCAGCCTCCTGATGGCATGGAAAAAAGCAAGGTAAGAGCTTTAAAGCTCAAATCAATTAAATATTGCCTCATTGATCAAGTTTTATATTGGAAAGATCCACTAGGAGTGTTGTTGAGATGTTTACACCCACAGGAATCCCAAAAGATCATGTCTCATTTTCATGACAGTTTGTGTGGGGGACATCACTTCTGGAGAACCTCAGCCTACAAGATTCTTGGAGCTGGCTATTTCTGGCCTAGCCTATTCACTGAAATTGTGACAAGCTACCACGGGCTTAGATTCAGGACCCTTTCAGCAGTGAGGCTTAGATTTTATTGGGGAAATTCATCATGCTTCAAGTGGTAAGCATAGGTGGATCTTGACTGCCACAGATTACTTTACCAAGTGGACAGAAGCCATTCCCACAAAGTAATCATTGGTTTTCTTGAAGATATTATGGCAAGGTTTCGTTGTCCAAAAAGAATTGTTACCGATAATGCTGCAGCCTTCAAGGCCGAACCATTGATTCAATTCTGTGAGAGGTTTAGAATTGCATTGATTCACTCAACTCCTTACTACCCCCACAGGAATGGAATGGCAGAGTCCTCTAACAAGAGCCTTATAAAGATCATCAAAAGATTGTTAGAGGACAATAAGAAAGCATGGGATTCAAAGCTCAAGTTTGTTCTCTGTGCTGACAGAGTGACAACAAAGAGATCTCTTGGTGTCTCTCCTTTTCAGCTTGTATATGGAGTTGAGGCCATCTTTCCTTCTCAGTTGGCCTTGCCCATGGCAAAATTCTTCCAGGACTACAAAGGAGAGCATGATGATATGATCAGAAGAATACAACAACTAGTAGAAGTGCAGGAGACCAGAGAGTAGCTACTGGACAAAGCACATGACCATCAACAGAAGATCAAGCAGGCTTTTGACAGAAAGAAAAGAAAGGAGGATTTCTAGTTGGGAGATCTAGTGCTAAAATGGGATGCACCCAACAAGGACAAAGGCAAACATGGCAAGTTTGAAGCTTTGTGAATTGACGCCTTCAAGATCTCCAGGAAGTTTCCAAATAATACTTACAGGTTGCAGAATTTGGAGGGTGAGAAAGTTTTTGGAGGCCCTGTAAACGGGCATTTTCTGAAGAAGTTTTTTGTTTAATCCATGAATGGCTTCCCATGTCATTGTAAATATCATTTTTCCTTTTGTTTATGCTTTTAATAAGTGACTCCATAGCCCAATAGCTAAGGCACTGGAACTGCGCATTCTTGGCAGCTCATAGGGAGCATGCCATCCCCTGTGGAGCCAAATGTTATCACATATAGTTGTCAAGAGGCAATAGGTCGTCTGAGTTCATGGTCTGCACAGGAAGCGTCAAAGTGTTGCTTTCATACCAGTCCATTTCAGGCTTGAGGCACAAGCAGTAGGCAGTTTTAATCTTTCAAGCAGGCGGGCTTAGTTTTCAACGCTGGAGATCCCTTGTGAAAATTGGATTAGTGGCTCACGGGCTTTCAGGAGTCCAAATTTGCGCGAAGTATAGCGCCAGAGCAAAAGCTCTGAAGTGCCAAGGCGCCCGAAGTGGCCGAAGTCCCGAATACCTGAAGTGGATCTCAGCCGTCCAAATCCAAGAGCCACGCGTCATCAGATCCTTAGCTCCAGAGGTTTTGCTTAGAAAGAAATATGGTTTGAGAATTGAAATTCTCGAAGGCCGATTCACGAAGCAGATCTCAGCCATTGATTCGAAGAAGGAAGATCCGATCTGTTGATCTAAAACGCCAGAACTAGGCCGTTGATCAGGAAGCCTCATCTCAGATCACAAGATCAACAGTCATGCTCCATTGCGGGGTCAGAAGGTGCACACGTTTTAAAATTTCAAGGGAGGGCCGCAATCGGAACCGTGGTTTTTGGAAAAGGACGCATGGCGGTTCATGGTGAATTGCGGGGACAAAAACGATTTTCTTTCAAACCACCCTTGGTCACACCTGCAATCGCGCAATTGCGTAGGGTCACAACCCTAGGTCACATTGAAGATGGAGCGATGGAGAGGAGTTGCGCCAAAGACCGAAAGCGTCCATCAAAGCTCCATATGGTGAAGTTCAGAGTGCGGCCTGTCCTGATCCTGATGCAGACAGTTCATGAAAGTGAGGCGGCAATTGAGACCTCATCTCACCCCATAAATGGAAAACATGCAGAGAGCGATTGTAAAGGCAGACTTCCAATTATTGATAGATTTTCCTGTAAAGCACATAACTGTGCCTAGCTCGCATCTGACATGAGGAGGCCTGCACAATCTGACAGAGGAGGCATCGACTGAAAACGTTAGTGCGGTAGCTTGAGCACGCCTCTATTAGTAGTGGCGAATTTCTTTTTGAGTATATATGAGTCATTTTGATATGTTGTAAAGGTCAATGGTTGAGCTACGCTCCTGTATTGTAAAGTTTTGATGAAGCTCTGGTTCTTCTGGTTATGTAACTTGATTTGAGACTTCTTGTTTAATGAAAGTCAACTTCTATTTCCATCTTACTTTGCCTCTGATACCGAAGTGTCCATGATTGAAGGATTCACATGGATTGTTTTGACTGTATTGTAATGTATGTTTGATTGCAGTGTTGTTATTTACGTTCTCCAATTTCCTGAAGTTTTGAATCCAAGAGGATCTTGTATTTGAAACTTTTCATCCTTAGGCTGCTGGAAGCACTGATGTCTACGACATACCTCTACACTCTCCTCACCAAAGTCTTCCCTCTATTCACCCTTACTCCAACTTACTGACTGAAGTTAATTAAGACCTCACCTGCATGTGCATACCAGTCCAGTTTTCTGAGTTAAAATGATATCATCTCGAGTCTGTGCCCATTTGACCTCTTAAAAAACACCAACCTGTGACATAAAACTCTGATGAGTACTGGGCTTACCTCCAACGCAATCTGGAGGTGACTTCTAGTGCTAACACCGAGGACGGTGCACAATTGTGGGGGAGGGGAATGTAACATCCCCTCTATAATCCCTAGTTTAATTAATGCATAATGTAGATGTGAAATGTGGCTATGGCCAAGCGATGTAATATGTGAATTGAATATCTATTTTTAAATAAATAAAATGTGATATTAATTGTTGGGGGTTATGGACGGAGATGGGGGTTGAGTTTTCCACAAGAGAAGGGAGTGTCTAAGAGGGGTCCAAGGGGGGAATTATTTATGGGTATTAATTCAAAACCCAGATTTTTGAAGTTTATTATCATTGGGGATAACCTTCTTATTTTTCCTTAAGTGTAGAAGAGTCCAATCATTGAATACCTATAAGAGGGTGGGTATAGAAAGTCACATCCCATAGTTATTGGGGAGCATGGGGTTGAAGTACAATCAACATTGGGTAGAGTGAGCAGTCAATTGGCTTGGGGAAAAGGAAATTCATAGGGCCAAAGAGGACAATTTTTACATGTATGTTTTTGCATGAGCAACAAGCAAAGTGCAACGAAGAAGAGAACTGGAGTTGGAGAAGAGATGGAGGGTGAATTCTAGAGCGTTGTTGGAGCTAAAGATTAAAGATTTGGGTTGCCATGCCTGAAGAGTGAACTCATGTTTGAGTTGCACTGTAACAACAAGTGATTGTTGTTGTTTTCCTGGTAATTTTCTTAGCAATGAGTTTCGTTGAGTTCTCAATAGTGAGATTCCTAGTTACCTATGCTAGAGAGACCCTATTAAAAGAATGGGACACCTGATCGAATGAGAGCAGTGAAGGGGTACATTCCTTGGGTTGGGCAGGTCTAGAGAAAGAGAACTGGTGGAAATCATGATAACTATAGGAGAATGCCGGTGGATTTGTGGAATATCTAAGTTGTGAGAGGCACCCTTGTGGATTCCTAGACCTAGTTTGGGGGTGACTTGCTATTGAAATCTGGAACAACAAGTCTGTGGTTGGGTAAAACATCCATCCCAAGCAACTGGTTGCACATGTGTTTTAAAAAGATGAGTGTGTATATGTTTCTCGAGTTAATTTATGAGTTTAGTTGTTGTGCATTTTACTTTGTGTTTGTGAATGGTTTATATGTATTATAAGTGAGTTAATTAGTTGCATTCATGTTTAAATCAACATGGTGTAGAAGCATTAAGTTATTGACATTATAATGGTTAAATTTGTATGTATTCATGTAGCTGATAAGCTACAAGACTAGTTAGCAGAAACAATTTGAATTTATGTGTATTCCGTGTAGTAATGTTCCTCAGTTAAGCTAGGGAACGTTACATGAATACACAAAACAATCGAGGCTCTTTGCTAATTTTTTATCAATGAAGTTATCGGTACACCCCGAGTCAATAAACACTCTGACCCTTTACTTCTTAATGTATCATACAATCTTGAGGATTTGAGGTGTCGAAAAACCTACCAATGCATGAACAGATATTTCACACCTATACAGGGTTCTCGGTAAGCGTCACGCAACTTTGATTGTCACAATGTATCAAAGTTGGCTCCAATTCTAGACCAAATATCTCGGCTAACAACTTATGGAGCCACACTGCTTCACAACTTGCCACACTTGCTGTGATATACTCTTCTTCTGAAGTATTGAGTGCCACTGATGTATGCTTCCTGCGCAACCATGAGATCATGCCTGATCCCAAACTAAAGCAACATCCGAAAGTAATCTTCCAACCCACTACACTCCCTGCACAATCAGAGTCTGTATAACCCTACAACTTCACATCTCCACCTGAGACTTATCTCAATCCATATCCAACCGTACCATGAAGGTACCTCAACATATGTTTTGTTGCCATCCAATGTACCTGTCTAGGTTCAACCATGTGTTGATTCAAGGGTATTCATTACAAAGCATATGTCTGGCCTGGTGTTAACCATGTACATCAAGGATCCAATCAATTGTCTGTACATTGTGGGATCCACCAAATCTGAAGATTTGCCACTCAAGAGCTTCAAATTTATCGTCATGGGTGTGGTCATGGACATGCAGTCCATCATCCCGAATCTCTGTAGAATCTCAATAATAGATTTTCCTTGGCTAAGGAAAATCTCATATGATCTCTGCCACATTTCCAATCCCAAGAAATAATGCATCAAACCTAGATCCTTCATCTCGAACTCTGAAACGAGCTCCCTCTTGCAACCAACTATGAGCTTCTCACTCCTGTCAGAAACATGTCATCCACATGTAGGATCAATGGGAAACCATCCCCAAGCTCATCAAATAATTGTCTGATCTAGTATGTCATGCCATGGGTGCCTGCATTAGCTTGTACAAAGCTTCCTTTAATCTGCAGACATGAGACTCCTTCTCATGTATCTTTGTGCCTGCGTTATGTACACTTCTTCTGGCTACTTGAGCAAGTGTCTCGTCATAATCTCCTCTCTCTTACTAGGAGAATCTTCTAGCCACAAATCTCGCTTCACGCTTCCGTCTGCAGTGTGCTTGATCTTGTAGATAAACTTGGAAGTCACTACTGACTTCCCTTTTGTTCTCGAAACCACCTCCCACACATCATTCTTCATGATGGATCGATACTCCTCCATCATGGCATCCTTCCATTCCTACTTCTAAACAACTTATTCAAAGGTGGAAGGCTCTGAATCAATGCCACATAGCATGTGTGGTGTCTGGAACTGAGGCAAATCTGTATCCCAGTCTTTTTGATTGGTTGTCACTATAGCAAGATCTACTGGTGACAAGGGAATCCTCCTAGGAGATTTCACATCTCTTAGAAGCCTCTGAAGCTACAATATAGCCTCCTCAAGTTCTGGAAGATGTCTCTCTCTTCTTCTGAATCAACTGACTCTCTCTAAGATCAGGCTTGCTCTAAGTCTGAATGCTCCCTCCGAAGCTTGACTCCCTCTGAGTCTATACGATCTCCAGAGCCACCTGCTTCCGCTGCATTTGTTGACCTCTTCTGAAGTCTGATCTCCTATGGAATGTACTAGAAGGTTGCTCCTCCCTATTGGATCCTAAGGGTTGAATCCCTCTGAAATCTAGCTCCTTTTGAGCTGGTACTTGGTGGCGCCGCCCGCCTCACCACTAATGGAGTCATCTACTTCTCTTCATACTATGGCTTATCAATGTCAAGTATCTGTATCTCCTTTGCATTATGCAAGGTATCACAAGAACATGCTTGTTTATTGCATCGTTTCTAGGTAGGCCCTTCTGGCACTACTGACTCTTCCTCATGATCTGAAGAGTGGTCAAATGAACTGTACGATCATCTTTGGAGCCTTCTGCTCCTCACAGTCAATCTCCATAAGAGATACTCTTCTTCGTCTTCTACTTCACATGGGTGTGTACGTTCATGTACATAGATTGTCTAAATAGTTTCCTCCTACAACTGTCATCATAGCTCTTTCTTAGATCTATTACCTATGACCTGCCTGGAACAAGAAACAAGAACAACGATATCTCCATGGTAACCTCCATGGAGTTTACAAGATAACATACCCCAAACAAGGTCAACCAAGAACATATCCTAGAGGAGATTAATTTATCTTGTAAACACGTGCATTATTAATGGTAGTCGTACCAACAATAATCAAGTGTTACTAAGATAGCAATAACAATAACAATAATAGAATTTAAAGATTGATATTCTAGTTACAACACTTGCTTAAACTACAACAATATAAAATATCAAACCTGAAGTTTAGTTGTTGTTGTTCCCACCTGGGTTGTCTTCTATAGTTTCTCGATCTTGTGCTTGGAAAAAAGATCCCTTCTCCTGCAAACACCCTTAAGATAGTGATACAATTTAAGCATATACAAGTACATGCCTCTAGAAAGTAGCTACACCATCTGGCAACAAGGATGAACCCTAAAACTTCAAAGTGCTCCAACTTGCAATCTAAAGGTAGCTGGAGATGCGCTAGGGTAAGGTGCACTAGGACAACCAAAAATCAGTCCCAATACTTCACAAAAATTTTCACTGCAACTGGCACTGTAACTAGTGCTGCGACTGGCACGAAGGAACTAGCCCTGCAACTGCAACTGGCACTGCAGACCTAGGGTTTTATGAGTAAACCCTAATTTCTCAACTTCAAAAATTTGTAGATCTTATCCGGGGAAGAGATGCACCCTACTTTGGCGACCTTCTTAGTGAGTTCAGTAAGTGCTCAATGAGCTTGACAATGGGGAAACTGAGGATCTTCTTTCCAACGATCAAACTGTTCTGAAGGTAACCTCGCTCTGATACCATGTTGGAGTTTTGGTATGCGCGTTTAACCATAGACAATGTCACATCATTATCACCCAACCATTCATGCCACCCCCGAGCACACTAACCTTTACTTAGATAGATTACGTTCACAAAACAAGTCCAATTAGATAAACCCTAGCACAAGTGATAGCTCAACCAAAAATACCACCATAGCTGTAACAACAACAACATAAAAAGGTAGTACACCGCCTCAAGAAGTAGCACATAAGAGAGAGATACCAAAAGACTGAACAAGAATAAATTGTGCAACTACAGCTACTGTGTCACCTCCTCCAAACTTGCAGCTTGCTTCTGTGTAGCTGGGAGAGTGTAAGTGAGTGAACACATGAGCCAAGATGTCCTATATTTATAGTCTTCTTGGCCACTAGACTAGGTCGACTTCTTCTTTGGACATGTGTCTTTTCATTATTACTTTATTCTTCTGGGCCGACTTCTCTTCTAGGGTATTTCAATATATGTTTAATGGATCTCTTGCTTCTAGAATCTATTTTGCATCTAAGAAAGGTCATCTATAGTAAACCCTAAGGTTGTTATCACTGAATAATTTTACACTGAAATTATGATAGAAAATTATAACGACGGAAACATAAAGATCAAAGAGAAATTATCCATGCACATGAGACACAAAATTTGTGTTCTGTAATCTATTAAATTCAGATTTTTTTATGGCAAAATTAGCCCTCTCAACAGTCACAAAATCACCAAATCTAAGGACAAAATCAGTCCTCTCAAAACCACAAAATATCAGCAAAATATCACGGAAAAATTTTCAATTTGCAAACCTATTCCAAGTTCAAACAGATCTGTTATACGGCATGTACGACCTACTAACATCAGTTGTACGACTGCTAACGTCAGTTTGTACGACCTGCAACCTACCCAGAAATTTGCACGTGTGACCTATCACACATGCGACCTATTTTTGTTGTATGACTGTCACATATGTGGTTGTACTGACCTGTTCTTTACCACACGTGCAGCATGTCTGTACCTTTCTCTGTCACACGTGCGACCTGTCTTCTTCCTCACACATGTGGCCTCTCCTTGGCTGAAAAAAAATCAGAAAGTCCAAGAAACCCTAGGTCAGATTTGCCAAAATTGCATAATTACCCTTGCTGAAATCACCAAGCCTCATAGCACGAGTGCTCACTCACTTATGCTAACTCCATAATGGCACAATAAGATTGTTACAATCTCTCCTCTCCTCTCCTTTTATAGGAGTCTAATGTGAGTTTAGAAACCCTTAGCTTACTCTAAGGAGCCCTCCACTAAACTCAACATTAAATTAGAATTATTTATTCCTCCTTGTGGGTGTGACACCCCAACACAAGCCCCCAAAGCCCATCAACAATCCCATGAAGCCCCAAACTCCAATCCAAGGGGGTTTTCAACAAACGAAAAGTCCAATGTGGTGCCAATGAAGATTCCCACATGCCTGACACTAAGGCCATTAGTGGAAATACCTCCTGAAGCTACAAAACATCAACACTCCCTCTTAGCAAGGGATGTATTCCATCCTCCATCATTTGAAAGTATCTTTGTCTCCCATACTGGAAGCAATGTTTTAAAACTCAGACTTGACCTCGGAATCGATCGAGGGTCAACTTGAACTCGGACTCAGACTCAGACTGATTTGATTCCAATGACTCGGTTTGACTAAAAAATACAAAAAATATTTAAATTTAATAAAAATAATATATTTTAAAGAATTCCAAACCATTAGAGACAAAATATGCAAAGTCTACTCATGTACATTGTATCTACCATGTAAGACCTATGTCATTACCTATAGATTGTGCCTAATCAACCATGTTGACCGGGTTTCAACTTTCCCTATCCATTTTTCACCGAGTTTATGTCTTAATATGATTACAAAGCATTCACCAGGATTGCAACACTAATAAGATCTATAAGTCAAGTCAACATCCAAATTTTCCATTAATTCGTTGTTTACTTGTGATATTCAACTTCAATATTCAAATCAAACTCTGCAGTCTGCATGTATAACTACTCTAGAGCATTGAAAATGATGGCAATCAACCCTTAGATATAGAAAAGATATGAAGATTAAGGTATCGATCTTGCAGGTTGGTTACACACTCTGTATAGGGAATAAGATCAAGCCCCAATGTTTCCAAAGATATTGTATAAAGCCTCAAACCCCAACTGCAAATACAGTCTCAGATTTCGGCTCACTTGATGACAAAATGTAGGTAATGCTGAGAGGATTTGGCAAGCCGCTGGATAGGTTACGAGATTGGGTTACTTGTGGCTATGAAACTTGTCAAGAAATGAAGTAAACAAAGTCTAAGCAAGGTCGACTAGGGCACACCTGTGCTCTACAAACACTGTGGATTTGATAGTGGGCTACCAGGGATATAACCAACAAAGAGTTTGCAATGATCAAAGGAGGAGATTAGTTGTTGGAGGGTGTTTTGGGACGACTTGATAGCAGAGACAATCTGTAACAACAAATACTTGCAACATCCCTCAAAATGATTTCCAAAAACCCTCAATAATGACAAGCATTTGAAAATGTCTTGACTCGGCCGAGTTGACTAGCTTGGTGTTGAACTGACCGAGTCAAGCCTTGATTCGACCGGTTCAACATCAAATTGGTCACCTGAGTCAACAAGAGAATTGAGATGGACCAATTTGGGGTTGGCTTGGTCAACTCAGTTAAGTCTGAGTCTGAGTAAACCAAGTTTTAATACACCGACTAGAAGTAGCTCTATCTCTTGCACTGGATCCGCTACCACAATTGCACTCCAATCCTCCCGATTGATTGCTCCCTCTGTCACTGAAACAAATCGTGTTGTGTGGCATGCTTCCTCCTGGGAAGACACACTGCTCCTAGAAGCCTCTCGCTTCTGAGCCTCCTGTCTGGCATCCTCAACCCATGACACCTTCTTGACAGTCTTGGAAGATGCCTCTCTCCCATCTGAACCTGAAGGTAGAATCCCTCTGAATGGTCAACTCTCCCTATGAGCATGTTGACTCCCTCTGAATCTGTTGACTCCCCCTGAAGTCGGGCTCCCTCTCAGTCTGTTCAACCTTCAGAGCTACCTGCTCCCTGACCTCTGTCACTCTGCTACTGTTAGCCATAGCTCACATTGTTGATTTGAGTCTAGATCCTCTGGGTATGAATAACACATGTCCACTCCAGAAAAAAATAACATAGCCCTTATGCTCAATCGCTGACACTAAGAGCACACTGCTGAGTTCTGGCACCCATAACACATTTGTCACCCTCAATACATCTTCTGACTCCAACTGGAATTGCACTGTTCCAGTTCCCTTCACTGCATGCCCGGTCCAAGCTCCACGCACATGTCTGAGTCAGTCTGTGCGAAGCTCTCAAACAACTCTGGTGCTCCTGTCATATGACATGAGGCTCCATTATCCACCAACCAAGTCCCATCACTGGAGATTGTACCTGAAAGGGAGGAGACTAAAAAGAACTCCCTTGGAAGCTTGTTAGCCACCTCATCAACCTCTGTTGTTGATGTTTGTTGCTTCCTCCCCCCTCTCCTCCACTGTGGACACTATGAAGCATAAAGACCATACTCGTGACAAGCAAAACACTTGACCTTGCTAAGGTCCTTCTTTCTCTTTGGTTCTAGAGATGCCTCTCTCTCTGGATAACCACCTTTTTGTTGAAATATTGTAACTACGAAGAGTATTCTATTTATTATTGATTCATTTGCTTATAGATTAATCCCATTTTGTGGATTGATCATGTCGAAAATTATGTATGACCAAATCCCCTTTTATGGATTGGTCAAACCCTAATTATATCATGCTAATTGAGAAATCGGACCCTAGGGAAAATTAAAGTGGTTTTAGCCACTAATTGGAGAAGTCTGCCCTACTTGGTGAAGAGACACAACCCTAGCGCCTGCCAACTAGTATAAATAAGAGAGGATAGCACCTCATTCTCTCACTCACTCAAGTCACTCATCTAGTGCACAAGTTTTGGAGATTGTTGAAGTTAGAAAAAGGAAAAGAGAGAGCCACATGCTTAGTATTGGATATTCTTGGTGGTTTGGTCTTTTATCTTGGCATTGTATTGACAAACTATATTAAGGAACTTTTTGCTAGGTTTTCTCCCCCATGAGGGTTTCCCAAGATAAAATGTTGTGTACCTTGTGATTGTGTTTCTCTCAGTGATCCGGCTTATGCTATTATTGTCTAGTAAATTGAAAAGAACTTAATAGCAACACTAAAAATTAACATGGTATCTGAGCTAAACTGAGTAGAGCATCTTTCACTTGGTAAGCAAAAACGTCACTAATGTCGTACAAGAAAATTAGGGCTTTTTGTTGGAAATGATTTTTTTCCTAAAAACCATCTAGGGAAGTGCGCCCTAGCCTAGCGAACTCATTGGCAGCTTGAGCGCACCTTTTCAGTGGCCAGAGCCTCCAGAAAATGAAACCGTAGTTTTTATTGGTACCAGAAAACCAGGAAACCAAAACCTAGTACCAAAACCTAATACTAGTCCAGTTTTTCGCAGATCAAGTTTTAAGGGGTAAAACTTGGAATTTCTGAAAACAGATAGCCCCAGCCTACTCGCCTCAACCCAAAGCATCTAGTCCCTGGATCGAAAATTAAAAATTTGAAGTTTGAAAAATTAGGGTTTCCTCATAAAACCCTAAGTTGCAGTTGCAGTTGCAGTATCAATATCAGTTGCAGTGTTAGCTCCTTCATACCAGTTGCAGTACCAGCACCAGCGACAGTACCAGTTGCAGTGAAAGCTTTAGGATGATTATTATTTTCCTAGTGCACCTTACCTTAGCAAATCTCCAACTAACTTTGCAACACCCTTGAAGTTTTTTAAAGGTTTGGCATCTATTACCGCTACTACCGGATGGTGCCACTACCTGCAAATAATATCAGAGGTATGGACTCACATATGTTTAAACTGTTAAGCTTTAAAGGGTATTTGCAGGAGAAGGGATCTTTTTCCATAGATCCAGAAGGATCTCAGATCCAACACATTCAAAGGAATAATGCACCTCGGGTTTGATTATTGTGATATGCATCTATTTGGTATGACATTATGAACATCTAGATTGTATGATGAATTTATGACCTTCATACTAACCATTGGTAAAAATTAAATTCAAGGTATTAGATTGATTAAAGTTGAGATTATAGAGTTTATTCTCTAACTCAGATTTCTGTCAAGATAGCATATTGTCTTAAGTGCAAAGGACAGGTTGAAGAAAACACTTGTCATCTTGAGTGAAGGAGATTTAGAAGAAAAACAACACTCATTCTTGAGGACAAAGACTTCAGGTTCCAGGTTTGATTGATTAAGTTGATAAGATTCAAACTTGCACACGTCAAGTTTGATAGCTACATCATAGTTGAAGATAACATACTTGGTAGCATGTGAGCATATTGAGATAAATGTTTATTGTAATCATTTACGAGATATAACTAACATCTCCTTCAGGAAAAACTTCTTGGTTTGTCTCCAGGTCACCATGAAGGAATGAGTGATCACAACATTAGAAGAGTGTTGCTCTCATTATTGTATTTCTTACTTTTAACCCTTGTTGCAGGGAGGTCACAAGTGATAGCTCTAAAGGAGCTATTGTGGTGATTGTTCTCGCTTTTGTTTTATTATTATTATAAAGAGTATTATTATTATTTGTTGTTTCTCCCTTGTTCTTGTTGTTCCAGGCAAGTCACGGGTGCCCCAAGGAAACTATAGTGAAGGTTGCAGAGGCAACATATTTGAGACATGAAGCAAACTATCCAAGTTATGTACATAACGATATACATCCATGTACCAAAGAAGATGAAGAAGAAGCTACTTTTGAGAAACATAGTATCTCATATGAAGATTGATCGTAATTAGCATAAGGCTCCAAAGATAACTAAACATTAGACTTGGTCAATGAAGCCACCTTGACAAGAAGCAGATTCAGTTTGAAGTCTTACTCAGCTTTTCATATTAAGACTTGGTATTCAACACCAAGTATATCCTGTAGAGATGATGAAGTCCTTGTAGACTCAGAAGAAATCAAGACTCAGAGTAAGTCTGATCTCGGAAAGGATCAGATGGAGAGACATCTTACAGGACTGGGAGACAGATGACATGAGTTGAGAAGACTAACTTCGGAAACCTCTAAGAGACATGAAATCTCCTGGGAAGATTTCCTTGTTTCAATAACAGAGGAGGAAGCCAGTCATAAGGACTGGGATATGGATTTTTCCTTGAGACCAGAAGGGAAGTCAATGATGATTTCCAAGATTGATCTAACAGATCAAGTATGTTGCAGATGACAGTATAAAGATGGGCAAAGACTAATTTGTGTCCAGAGGATTCTCCCAGCAAGAGGGAGAAGACTATGACGAGACACTTGCTCCAGTAATTGAAGAAATAGTTCTAATGTTCATGAAGACAACCAAAACAACCATGATTCTAGTATAGTATGAGATTCAAGGGGAGCAGTCCCTGTATATGAGATTGGGTTACCTCCATGAAAGAAGATAAACTACACTCTGAGTCAGTTATTAAGCCACTCCCAGTTTCAAATAAAGTTGTTGTCGTGATAGAGTAAAGGAGTTACTCTCATATTTCAACAGTCACACCGAAAATGGAGCTGTCATTCTCAACTTCAGAGCAACTACAGGTGCAGAGTCACGGTCCTAGAGGAACAATTGCAGAGAGAGTAGAGGACATACTCTCATGTAGTGAGATAGACAGTGCTTTGTAGAAAGCACATAGAATTAGCACATGATTGTGCAGATTAAGTTGCAGCTGAGTAAGTGTGATAGGTTGGTACAATGAGATGTGAAGATTTGATTTCAAAGTATAGGACATGAAGACTCATGTCTGCAAGTTGAAGCAAGCTCCAAGAGCTTGGTGTGGCAGGATTGACAGTTTTATGAGGAGTTTGGGCTTTACCAAGAGTAAAGCTAATTCTAACCTTTACTTCAAGGTTATGAATGATGAGCCAGTTATATTGTTGTTGTATATGGATGACTTATTCTTAACTGGAGAAGAAAAGCTCATCAAAGAGTGTAAGAAGTGTTGATTTTTTAATAGGCTAGGTTAAGCATGAAGTTCATTTCATTTTAGCATTTAACTTAACCATAGACAATAATGTTGCAGCAACCAAGATCACAAGAAGAAACACCATGCACAAGAACACAAGAAGTATCATGGGAAACCCTTCTCAACAAGGGAAGAAAACCCARCSAAATCCTTTGCTATGTTCTTCAAGAGAAAGACCTTCACCACTAAGAAAGACCTAGCACACAAGAGAGTGCTCAAACCCTAGAAGACTAGCGCCCAAGAGAGGTGCGCACTTTTCCCAAGTAAATGTACTTGCTGAAATTTCCAAACTCACATGAAGGATATAATTCCACAATGGGGAATCTTCCTTTACTTATATTAGACTTGTCCTATCAACTGAAGTGTCTATTGGCTCAATAGGGCCGACCTCTCTAAGTCACAATATAATTATTATAATTAATATTATCTAGATTAGTTATCTTTTACATTTATTATTAATCACATTAAGGTAGGTTTGACATGTACCCTTTACATAACAATTAGGGTTACAGGCAGGTCTGACTCTTGAACAATATATAGCAAAGGATCCGATACACCCACTAGTGCTCATCCACTAGGGGCACATCCATAGGGATGTCATATCTCTGGTTCACTGCATTACATAGAAGAACCAGATCTTCACACGTTCACATGTGCTCGTCCACAGACACGTCCACTCTATAGATCTTCTTTCCCATTGCCTCACACAGGAGAATCATCTAGAGTCTTCTCATCAACTCTATTGCTCAGAGGAGGCTAATACATCATCTTCATTTATGTTCACATGACGATGCACCCAACACTTTCAGATTTCACACGTTCACCTTGTGCTCAACCACATGCACGTCTAACTCAACATATAACCTTTCCCACTGGATAATCATCTGGAGTTCTTCTCAACTCTCTGAATGGAGGAGGTCATCTCAATGTTCCTAGCTCTATCTCATGCAGTAACCATGTACCCTTCTTAGGGGCTTTCTCTCAAGTTTGTAAGCTGAGAGAAAGACTCACATAGATGCAATGATCCACATCTCACAAGTTTGTAAGCTGGAGAATGTCTCACATAACCGCAATCATCAACACTCCCTCTCAGATAGGGAGGCATTTTCCATCAGGCCAAGTCTCTCATGGAAATACTTGAACTTTGTCTTGGCAAGTGGTTTAGTGAAGATATCTACAATTTGTTCATGAGTAGAAAGATACTACACATGTACTGTCTTCCTCTGCACCATGTCTCTGATATAGTGATACTTGATTTCAATGTGTTTCGATTTGTCATGAAACACTGGGTTCTCAGAGAGCTTTACACAGCTCTGGTTGTCACAATGAATAGTCGCAGGATCCATCTCATGATCAAACAAGTCAGTCAAAAGTTTGTGAATCCATACTGCTTCACGAATTGCCACACTCAGTGCAATGTACTCTGCCTCTGCTATACTTAAAGCCACAAAGCTTTGTTTTCTACTACACCAGGAAACCATGGTTGATCCTAAGGTGAAGCAACAACCTGCAGTGCTCTTTCTGCTACTGCACTTCCTGCCCAATCTGCATCGACATATCCTTCCAAGCTTAAGTCCACATTGGCTGCATATCTCATGCCATAACCAATTGTGCCTTGTAAGTATCTCAATACGTGTTTTGCAGCTATCCAGTGTGTATGTTTTGGTTGGCTCATAAACTGGCTAAGCACATTCACTGCATAGAAAATGTCTGGTCTGGTGTTAACCAGATACATCAAAGATCCAATAAGTTGTTGATATAAATGTGGATCTACGTCTCTTGAATCAATGTCACTTATTTTCTTTAAATCCATTACCATTGGAGCAGGCATAAATTTGCAATCTGTCATTTTGAGCTTCTTCAGTATCTCCATAGTATATTTTCCTTGACTTAGGAAAATCTCATCTGTTCTCTGCCATACTTCTAGTCCCAAGAAATAATGCATTAGGCCTAAATCCTTCATTTCAAATTTGGCAATTAATGCTTGCTTGCATTCAACAATGAGTCTCTTTGAACCGGTGAGGAAAAGATCATCCACATATAAGACCAAAATCAGACACTCGTTGCCATCAATGTGATAATACAAGTTTGGATCAGCTGCACTTTTCTTGAAGCCCAAACGCATCAGAAATCCATCCATTTTCTCGTACCAAGCACGTGGTGCTTGTTTTAGTCCATATAGGGTTGTCTTCAACCTGCATACATGAGATTTTTCGTTGTGTATAACAAAACCTTCTGGCTTCTCAATATAAACTTCTTCCTCAATTTCACCATTGAGAAAAGTTGTTTTTACATCCATCTGATGTAGCTTCTAATCCATGGAAGCAGCTAGTGCAATGATAGACTGGATGGAGGTGTATCTGGCTGCAGGTGCAAAAGTCACATCATAGTCGACTCTCTCTATTTGTGAGAACCCTCCGGCCACAAATCTTGCTTTGTATTTTTCAATGCTTCCATCAACAACATGTTTGATTTTGTAAATCCATTTGGAGGTCACTACGGACTTTTCCCACCGATCTTGGAACAACATCCCATACATCATTTTGTAATATAGATTGGTATTCTTTAGTCATGGCATCTTGCCATACTTGTTCACCTGAAGCTTCTCCATGACAAGTTGGCTCTGAGTCAATAATGTGGGTCATGGTTGAAAGGTAGCTTGAGAATCTCTTTGGTCTCTTGGTTTCTCTGGTTGCTCCTTGTGGAGCTTTATGCCCTTCTGCTTCTTCTAAAGTTCGTCGAGCCCAAGCAGGTCTTTTATGTCTAACTGTGATGTCTCTGGGTATGTTGCTTGGGGCGACAGAATCTTTTGGAGCAATTGGATCAACTGGAACTATTGGCTCATCTGGAATAATATTTTTCTCCCTCTGAACTGTTGAAGGAGGAGGAGGTATTGTTTCACTATCGATTTCCATCTGAGCTTCTCTGGATTTCTGGAAGGCTACTTCTTCTTTAAAAGTAACATCTTTGCTTACGTCAATTTGTCTTTGACCTGGGTTGTAGATTCAATATGCCTTTGAGGATTCATTGTATCCTACAAATGTACCCTTTCTTCCTGAAGGTTCTAGTTTGGATCTCTTCTCTTTGGGTAAATGAAGGTACACTAGGCATCAAATATTTTGAAGTGTTTGATCTCAAGTTTCACTTTGGTGAATGCTTCTTCTGGAGTAATGTTCTTCAGGATCTGATGAGGACTACGGTTTTGAACATATGTTGTTGTCATATAAGCTTCTGCCCATAGAGTCATAGGTAGACTATGATCATGTATCATTGCTTTAGTTGTCTCAATGATAGTTTTGTTTTTCCTTTCAACAACCCCATTTTGTTGAGGATTGTAAGGAACTGTGAACTCCCTCTTGATTCCTGCTTCAATACAAAAACTGTTGAATTATTTTGAGGTGTATTCTCCTCCATTGTCTGATCTCAATATTTTGATTTTTCTTCCGGTCAGGCTTTCAACCTGAGCTTTGAATTCTTGAAACTTGGTAAGGACTACATCCTTGTTTTTCAGAAAGTAAATCCAAGTTTTCCTGGAGTGATCATCTATGAAGAGTACATAGTATAAGTACCCATTTAAGGATGCAATAGTCACCGGCCCACATACATCTGAATGTATTAAGTCCAAGATTTCCTTGGATCCGTTGTCATTGCTAGGAAATTATCCTTTAACATTTTTGCCAAGAGCACAACCTTTCCAAACACCTTTATGTTGAATATGTATCTCTGGTAGACATGTTACCATTTTCCCTAGAGCTGGAAGAGCTCTATAATGAATGTGAGCAAGTCTTCTATGTCATAACTCACTCAAGCTGATAGTGTCATGTAGTAGAGCCTGAACAAGTTTGATGGTCAACTTGTACAAGTTGTTTTCTCGGATACCAATTACTTTGGAAGAGCTTATATGAGAGTCTTTGTGCCATGCAAGAACTCTTCCTTCTGAGAAAGTGATTTTGTAAACTTTGTTTTCCAAGGCCGAAATAGAGACAAGGTTTCTTTTCATTCTAGGTACATATAGTACTTCTTCTAGTTTAAGTTGCATATCTGAATCTAGTTGGAAAGTAAAAGTTCCAACTCCTCTCACATTATATCTGACATCATCTCCAAGAACGACATGTAGATGTGTCTCTTTCTCAACGAAATGTGCTAGATGATTTCTAAGACCAGTCATGTGCCTGGACGCACCACTGTCAATTAGCCAAGTTTTGTCATTGATAGGAACCATACCTGAGAGTGCTGAGATGTTGATGTCTTCATTTCTTTGGAGTCTTGTCTCCCTGGAACTGAGCTTGCTTCGCATCATGATTTTGCTCATCTTCACAAACCCTTGTCAACTAGGCTAGAAAACCTAACGGCTAGGCTAGGCTAGCACTTTAGGTTTTGTTGGGCTTATGACTGCCAACAATAAGCCTTGATAAATATGATAGCCCTGGTAAGATGAGGAGCTTCTTCAAGAAGTTTGCAAAAATACAATTTAGAATTTTTTGCAGAATTTTGGCGAAACCTTAGAAACCCTTAGAGCCAAAAATTCGAAATGCCAGAAAATGTGATCTTAGACTTGCTAGAGGTGCGTTGAAGGAGGTCATACCCTTCTATGTCATTTTTAGCCACAACGTCCAAGTTTTGAGTGGTGAAAACTCTTAGAAGAGGAGGCCATACTGAATTTCTAGAAACCCTAGGAGGGTCGTACGGTTTCTACAGATGAGTGAGAAAGGATGGAAAATGCTTGTGCAATGAGATCTTCAAGACCTATCCTCTAATACCATGTTGATTTTTTAATAGGCTAGGTTAAGCATGAAGTTCATTTCATTTTAGCATTTCACTTAACCATAGACAATAATGTTGCAGCAACCAAGATCATAAGAAGAAACACCATGCACAAGAACACAAGAAGTATCATGGGAAACCCTTCTCAACAAGGGAAGAAAACCCAGTCAAATCCTTTTCTATATTCTTCAAGAGAAAGTCCTTCACCACCAAGAAATACCTAGCACACAAGAGGGTGCTCAAACTCTAGAAGACTAGTGCCTAAGAGAGGTGCGCACTTTTCCCAAGTAAATGTACTTGCTGAAATTTCCAAACTCACATGAAGGATATAATTCCACAATGGGGAATCTTCCTTTACTTATATTAGACTTGTCCTATCAATTGAAGTGTCTATTGGCTCAATAGGGTCGACCTCTCTAAATCACAATATAATTATTATTATTATAATTAATATTATCCAGATTAATTATCTTTTACATTTATTATTAATCACATTAAGGTAGGGTCGACCTGTACCCTTTACATAACAATTAGGGTTACAGGCAGGTCTGACTCTTGACCAATATATAGCAAAGAATCTGATACGCCCACTAGTGCTCATCCACTAGGGGCAAATCCATAGGGATGCCATATCTCTAGTTCACTTCATTACACAGAAGAACCAAATCTTCACACGTTCACATGTGCTCGTCCATAGGCACATCCACTCTACGTATCTTCTTTCCCACTACCTCACACATGAGAATCATCTGGAGTCTTCTCGTCAACTCTGTTGCTCAGAGGAGGCTAATACATCATCTTCATTTCTGTTCACATGACGATGCACCCAACACTTTGGGATTTCACATGTTCACCTTGTGCTCAGCCACAAGCACGTCTAACTCAACAGATCGTCTTTCCCACTGGATAATCATCTGGAGTTCTTCTCAACTCTCTGAATGAAGGAGGTCATCTCTACGTTCCTAGCTCTGTCTCATGCATGAACCACGTACCCTTCTTAGGGGCTTTCTCTCAGGTTTGTAAGATGAGAGAAAGACTCACATACCTGCAATGATCCACATCTCACAAGTTTGTAAGCTGGAGAATGTCTGACATAGCTGCAATCATCAACAAGAAGAAGCTCGCTGTAAAATTTGAGATGAAAGACCTAAGCCAGATGCATTATTTCTTAGGTCTTGAAGTTTGACAGAGCCGAGAGAAGATCTTCCTTAACCAAGGGAAGTATGCAGTTGAAATACTAAAGAGGTTTGACATGTTGGAATGTAAAGCCATGAACACACCCATGGAAACAAAGTTCAAGATCCTGGTAGACACTTCGTCATAATTGGTTGATGCTACTATGTACAAGCAGATTATTGGTTTGTTCATGTGTCTGACGAATACCAAGCCAGATATATGTTTTGTTGTGAACACCTTGAGTCAATATCTGGTAGAGCCCAGACGTGTTCACCTTGTTGCTGCAAAACATGTGATGAGATACCTTAAGGGTACGTTGGAATATGGGCTCAGTTATATTGGAGATCATGACCTGGGACTATATGGATATACTGATTCAGATTGGGCTGGAAGTGTTTCTGATAGAAAGAGCACTTCAGAATGTTGTTTCAGTCTGGGGTCAACCATGACTTCATGGCAGAGCAGGAAGCAATCCAATATTGTTCTCAGCATGGCAGAAGCAGAATACATTGCAACATGTTCTGCCAATTGTGAAGCCATATGGCTTCGAAAGTTGTTGTCAGGTCTATTCGATTTGGAGATAGAAGCCACCCGAATTCTATGTGATAACCAGAGTTGCATAAAGATAACGGAGAACCTTGTGTTCCATGACAAGTCAAACCACATAGAAATCCAGTATCACTACTTTCGTCATATGATGCAGAGAGGAGTTGTAAATCTCCAATATGTTAGCACAGATGAACAGGTTGCAGATGTGTGGACCAAGCCTGTGTCTCGTGTAAAGTTCAAATACTTTTGAGACAAGTTTAGTATAGTTCGAAAGGACCTCCCTTGAAAGGGGGAGTGATGTTGATGATACTATGGTATCCTGACCAACAACGGGTAGCTCAGTTAGGATTTTATATCCTAGGGGACTGATCATCCCTAGACAGATCCCGAAGGTCCGATAAGGACAGTTTGTCAGAGTACGTGTGCATGTATATGTCAATTGTGGTCAGTAGTGGTAGCTCCGTTAGGATTTTATATCCTAGGGAATCTTTTGATTCCTGGGCAGATCTTGAAGGTACGATAAGGATGGTCTGTCAGAGTACCATGTGGTAGCTCCGTTAGGATTTTATATCTTAGGGAATCTTATGATTCCTGGGCAGATCCCTAGGATCTGTCAGAGTACCACGAAATGTTGTTGTTGCATCTGCCTCATTCTGTTGCCATATGATGATCATGTCGATGATGTTATCTCAGCCTCCTGCTGATGATGTTGATGATGTTGATAATGTTATCTCAGCCTCATGTTGATGATGTTGTCTCAACCTCATGCTGATGATGTTGTTGTCTCAACCTCGTGTTGATGATGTTGTTGTATCAGCCTCGTGTTGTTGATGTTGTTGTGTCAGCCTCGTGTTGTTGATGTTGTTGTATCAGCCCCATGTTGTACCAGCCTCATGTTGGTGATATTGTTGTTCTAGTTTCATGCTACTGATGATGATGCTACTTCAACTTCTTGTTGAAGATGATGATGATGATGATGATGCTACTTCAGCTTCTTGTTGAAGATGATGATGATAATGATGCTACTTCAACTTCTTGTTGAAGATGATGATGATGATGCCACTTCAACTTCTTGTTGAAGATGATGATGATGATGATACTTCAGCTTCTTGCTAAAGATGATGATGATGCTACTTCAACTTCTTGCTGAAGATGATGATGATGATGATGATGCTACTTCAGCTTCTTGCTGAAGATGATGATGATGATGCTACTTCAACTTCTTGTTGAAGATGACGATGATGATGCCACTTCAGCTTCTTGCTGAAGATGATGATGATGATGCTACTCCAGCTTCATGCTGAAGATGATGATGATGATGCTACTTTAACTTCATGTTGAAGATGATGATACTGCCATTGCAGCTCCATGCTGTGAACGATGATGATGAGAAAAAAATTCCGATGATTTATAGATGTGCTAGTCAATGTTTCAGATGTTGATGATGTTGTTGCCCTCTCTCTCTCCTGATGATGTTGTATTGGTTGTGTCAGTAGAATACCCTTCTTGTTAAGGGGGAGTGTTGAAATATTGTAACTGCGGAGAGTATTCTATTTATTATTGAGTCATTTTCTTATAGATCAATCCCCTTTTGTGGATTGATCATGTCAGGACTTATGTATGACCAAATCCCCTTTTGTGGATTGGTCAAACCCTAATTATATCATGCTAATTCGGAAGTCGACCCCTAGGGAAAATTAAAGTGGTTTTAGCCACTAATTGGAGAATTCGGCCCTGCTTGGTGAAGAGACACAACCCTAGCGCCTACCAACTAGTATAAACAAGAGAGGATAGCACCTCATTCTCTCACTCACTCAAGTCACTCATCTAGTGTGCAAGTTTTGGAGATTGTTGAAGTTGGAAGAAGGAGAAGAGAGAGACACATGCTTAGTGTTGGATATTCTTGGTGGTTTGGTCTTTTATTTTGGCACTATATTGGCAAACTATATTAAGGAAGTTTTTGTTGGGTTTTCTCCCCCATGGGGGTTTCCCAGGATAAAATGTTTTGTACCTTGTGATTGTGTTTCTCTCAGTGATCCTGCTTATGCTATTATTGTCTAGTAAATTGGAAAGAACTTAATAGCAGCACTAAAACTTAACACTTTTCTGTCCTTTCTGATATGAGCAACCAGGGCTTGGTTCTCATCATTGTTGCCTTTCTGCTTGCCATTCGTGGACTCTAACCGAGCCTCCTCTTGGGTGCAATCGGTCCATAAACTGTTAAAATCTAGCAACTTCTCTCATGCACAGATCCCCTACACAAATGGTTCCCAAGATCCAGGAAGACCACTCAATGCCATGTTCACCAACTCAACATCATCAACTGCCTTACCAATAGCTACAAGTTGATCATGAATTTGAGTGATCCTCATGAGGTAGCTAACAACTGTGTCTGAATTGGACATCTTAACAGCTTAGAACTGGTGCTTCAAGATCAAATTCAGACCTACATTTCCGCTTTGGTACAAGCCCACCAACGTATCATACATCTCTTTAGTTGTCTTCCTCTCGGAGATGTGAGGAATCAGATGATCCTTTATGGAATCCAACAAAACCTGCTTGGCCTTCACTTCCTTCTTATGAGCTGCCAATTCCTGAGGATCAACAGAACTTGGAACCACACCCTTAACATACTCTTTGATGTCATTCTCCTCCAAGAGAAGGAGAATCCTAACCTCCCAAGCTCAGAAATTTGTTTCTCCTTCCAACATGTCCTCAATCTTCAGAGTGTTCACCATTGTGACATGCCTAGAACAAAACAAAACAAAAATCTGCAACAACAAATCTATTGTACCACCAATCTACAGTTGCTTGTGTCTCAAGAAGACCCTTCTCTCTCTTCAAAGCCTCAACTTTGATACCATGTCAATTTTTATAATATTAATTTCAGATATGAAAATTACTTCCAAGTGACCCAAACAGTAAACCCTAGGGTTGTTATCACTGAATAATTTTACACTGAAATTATGACAGAAAATTACAATAGCAAAAACATAAAGATCAGAGAGAAATTATCCATGCACATGAGACACACAATTTATGTTCTGTAAACTGTCAAATTCAGAAATTTCTGAGGGAAAAATCAACCCTCTCAGCAGTCACAAAATCACCAAATATGAAGACAAAATCAGTCCTCTCAAAACCACAAAATATCCTGGGAAAATTCCCAATTTGCAAACCTATTCCAATAGACCTGCTATACGACCTATACAGCTTGTTGGCGTCTGTCGTACGGCTACTGACGTCACTTTGTATGGCCTACAACCTACCCAAAAATTCACACATGATTTGTCACACGTGTGCCCTATTTATGTTGTACAATTGTCACATGTGTGGTTGTATGAATATGTTTCATAGCACACGTGCGACTTGTTTGTACCTTTCTCTGTCAGATGTGTGGTTTTCCTCCTCACACGTGCATCTGCTTTCTTTCTTACACGTGTGGCCTCTCCTTGCCTGGAAACAAAAAATCAAAAAGTCCAAGAAAACCTAGGCCAGATTTGTCAAAATTACGAAATTACCCTTGTTGAAATCCCCAAGCTTCCTAGCACAAGTGCTCACTCAATTATGCTAACACCATAATGTCACAATAAGATTGTCACAATCTCTCCTCTCCTTTTATGGGAGTCTAATGTGAGTTTAGAATCCCTTAACTTACTCTAAGGAGCCCTCCACTAAACTCAACATTAAATTAGAATTCTTTATTCTTCCTTGTGGGTGTGACACCCCAACACAAGTTGCCAAAGCCCATGAAGCCCCAAGCTCCAATCCAAGGGGGTTTTCACCAAATGAAAAATCCAATGTGGTGCCAACGAAGATTCCCACATGCCCGACACCAAGGCCACTAGTGGGAATACCTCCCGAAGCTACAAAACATCAACATTTAAAGCCTCTTTGTTGATGTATTTTGGTTCATAGATGGATTGAACTCGGTGCTATTTTGGTTATATGCATTCTTACTTGCTATATAAATGAGAAACTTTGCATATTTGTGTATAAATGGTTTGGATTCATATGGATGCACATGAATATATATGTTTTTTTTCAAAATTTGAATATTTTATGTAGTTTTTGGTCAACCTGTTTTTTCATGTTTGGTCCGGTTTCATGTTTTGGGGGTCGATCGGTTCGGTCACCGGACCGGTTTTGATAACATTGATTTGAATGAATATTTGTATTCCAGATAATCTATGTAGTTTAAGCTATGCCAAGTTATCCCAGGTTGTATGGGTAACTTTGAAAACCATAGCCGATAAAAACAAGTATTACTAAACCTTTACATAAAAAGGATGTCAAGGTATTAGATATACCATATTTTCCTCTTGTGGAGGGTTTTATCTAATACATATAGATTTAGAGGAATCTCTTCATCAAGCAACTTTTACAGATTTTTTGTTCTGTTCATTGCTCAACCAACTTACGCATTCAACGTGTCTGTGTTGTAATTTAGAAGTATATGATTATTTCATGTCGTTTAATTCCATCTCAATAGTTGTCAGAAGGTTCTTGGTTATCTTGTTGAATAATATATGGATACAATAACAAAGCATTGGGATTGTTGAAACTTGTTGGATTATATTTGTCAAACTGTTTGATGAATTAACTCTTGGAAATGTCTAATTTAGGTTTAGAAGCTGCATTTTTCTGGTTTTACAAGAGTTTTGCCCTTAGTGATTCAACAGTTGAACAGGACTGACCTAGATTTCGAGTCTGCTTTAGCATAGAACTTGAAGCAATAGCATTCCTACGCAGCTATGATGCAAATTCGTAGATGTCACATGCATCCTGACTGCAAATGAAAGTTTTTGAAGACTTTCTGAGGTAAAGCGAATTCAGGTCTTGTAGACTTTTACAGTTGTGATCTTTGTCATAGATAACAATCATAACATATGTACTTGTGGGTTCTACTAAGATTTTTAGATATAAGCTTAACAAATTTTAGTTCCCTTAAAGAATTCAACACATTTTGAAGACTATACATGCTCAGTCAATAAGTGGCATCAATTTGTTTGATGATGTCATTTCTTCACATTGAAAAACAAATTGTAGCAAGAATATTTTTAGACAATGGCTATTCAATCGCTCACAATGACGAGGACAAATATAGTGCCCTTCTTTTTAAATGTTTCTCTTTCAAAAAAAGTCAGCTTCGTGCTATTTTGAAAAATACAAAAAATAGTCCATTGCATAGCTGCATATCAACCCAACTAACCTGCAACTGAATGAAAATTTTAAGAAAAGCCCTCTAACTTGTTCCAATTTATAATTAGCATGCTTATCTTGATACTAAGACACTTTAAGTCCAGAAGCTGAAAGTAAGGGAATGAGTTCTCCCTTTTTATGCAATGCCATCGTCTCTGTGCATTTTCAAAAACAATGTTTACAAATTAGACAAATATCAGAAATTAGAGCAAGAGGGTACAAATTCACAGAACAAAAGTTTTATCCCCAGTCAAGGAAAATTGTAACCATGGGAAGCACAATTAAATCATTATCTACAAAATATAGGAAAAGAAATGGCAATATACATCAAGAAATACAGACAATCACAAAATATACCACATAAGATCACACAAAATCATGTCTGTGGTTGAATATTTCCCAAAAAATTGGTAAACTCTACACTAGAGAGACCAGTCACAGAATGCTGAGATAAAGAAGCATGCAGAAATGAAACCAGGCAAGCAAAATGCAAAACACAGTCAAAACAGAGCCTTTTTCAAATGCCACCATCTTGTCATGTTAGAATATATGGCTTACTATGTAATAAATTCATTTTATGACTTTAGAATATGTTAATGTTCACTTCTTGTGTAAATAAATCTATCCCATGTTCATAAGTGGAAATGATTTGCTTAACGAACGATGATATATAAGGAGGTAAACTCCTTTGTAACAGATGCACAAGTTATTCATTGATAATATCATATGGTGTTATTATGAGTATCTTCCTTTGAGCTTAGTTATGTGACTCAACCCTATCTAAGCTTTCCCCATTTAGTGATCCAACTCATTTTGTAATCAGTGTTATCAGAACTGTTAGGAACCATTAGAACTGGCTGGTCCGACTGGTTTTGGGGCAAAACCAATCGGACCAGCCACCCTGAACTGTTTTTGGCCGGTTCAATACCGCACCGGCCTTTTTCACAGAACTGGCTGGTTCTGTACGTCGTATCTAGGACCCACAAATTTCAATTTAGAGAAGAAACAAAAAAAAAAAAAAAAATTGTTAAATAGAGGCAGACCTACTAACTAACCCTAGGGCTTACTAACTAACCTTAGGGCCTGTTAGGTCCCATAGGGCCTACTCAAACGTAGTAAGTAATGGTAATATTAAATTCTTAAAGTAAAAGTAATCCAAAGTTTTAACATTACCACTGATTGTTTCAGGATGTTTGAGAGTGGTTCCAACCTCATTGGACTTCATATGGAGAAAGTAGAATTTTAGGTGCCATTCAAAATTCAGCAGATTTAATGGTTTTTAGGATTTCAAGATTGGCAGGATTGCAACATCTCCACTAGATTCTATCATGTATGAGGGTATGGAACTAACATTTAATCAAGAGCACCATGTTGATATTACGGTAGCTACGGGAGGTATTAACCTCTATGTGTAACCTTTGACGATACTAGAATATTCCGGGAAGCAAGAGAAACCCTAAATAGTTGGGTAATAACCCTAGAAAACAAGTCGGCTCAAGAGAATAATTTATATTAAATTATTAGCCTCCAGAAGAAGAAGTCGGCCCAGCTAGGTCACTTGGAGGACTATAAATAGAGGGCGCTTGAGCTCATTTGCACTCACTCACTCTCACAACTGCATAAGGACTAGTGGTGCGCATGACTGGTGGAGAGTTGCAGCTGTTGTAGTGGTGACATGGTCTTTGGTTATGGTTTGGACTTCCTGCTTGGTACGCTAGCTTTGGAGAGAGGTACACTACCTTGGTTGGCTATTGGTTCTAGTAATTCCTTCCAGAATTATTTTGTCTATCAAGGTTAAGGTGCTCGGGGTGGCCTTTGTGTCTATGGTTGTATGACAATATAGTGATATTGTCTATGGTGAAACGAGCACACCTATTATTTTAACATGTTATGGGCCCACACTATCTTCAAACAATCTAACCACTGGAAGGTAGATTGGGAGGATTTGCTCAGTTGCAGTCAAAGTTTTGTTGCAGCAATGAAACCCTAACCCTCTTGTTGAGGCACCTTAAGTGAAGCGCTTGACCTAATTCCTGGATAGCCTAGTGCGCCCTAGCCAAGTGCACCTCCTGGTACTCTTAGCAAGCCCAGGCATCAAGTTTGAGTTTTTGGTCAAAGTCAAAGGTTGACCAAGACAAAGCAGTCATGACTTACTCTATGAAGTCAGAAAACAAGTTAGAAGGGGCTTTAAACTTCATAGCATGGAAGAAA
This sequence comes from Picea engelmannii, assembly GCA_009831015.1. NCBI lineage: Eukaryota > Viridiplantae > Streptophyta > Pinopsida > Pinales > Pinaceae > Picea > Picea engelmannii. The sequence continues at coordinate 27,041 of ML830356.1, read as the reverse complement.
AGGATTGACCTCATCCTTGCCAAGAATAAAGTCCTGGATATCATGAAAGGCAATATCATGGAACCACAGTTTGAAACAGGAAAAGAGAAGGAACCTCAAAACATTGTAGCATTGGAGAAGTTCAAGGATAATGGCATTAATGCTATGAGTATCATAGTGGACTCTGTAAAGGATCACTTGATACCCTACATTTCTCATCTTGACTCATCCAAGAAGATGTACAATGCCCTAATAAACCTTTTCTCAGTCAAAAATATTGGACAAGTGATGAGTCTGAAGAATGAACTCCATGACACAAAGATGACAAAGGATGACACCATAGCTTCATACTTTGTGAGGATTTCTCAGTTTAGAGATCAACTACAAGATATTGAAGAAGCCATCCCAGAAAAGGAAGTTGTGAACAAAACACTCAATGGTCTCTCTAGATCATGGGATGCATTTGCTACAAGCATGAATACAAGGAAGGAATTTCCAATGTTAGAAGAACTTTGGACCTGTTGTGCACAAGAAGAGACAAGGTTAAACTCCAAGGGAAAACCTCAAAAGGAAGAAGATTCTCAAGCCTTTGCAACAAAGTTTAAAAGACATAGAGGTAAGAAAAGATCTGATTCAAGAAAGAAGTTCAAGAGAGATATGTCAAAGGTACAATGCTTTGAATGCCATGATTATGGCCACTACAAAAGGAATTGTCCTAAACTAACAAGGAATAGAAAAGAGAGACATCATGCATCAACTGCCAATGATGAAGAACCCTCAAAGAAGACAAAGCATGATGAGACAGATTTCTTCTATTACTCAGCCCTTACTGGAACCGTTGAAGATGACATGTGATTGATTGATAGTGGAGCTCCAAGGCATATGACAGGTGATCGTAGGAATTTCTCAAGCATGAAGGAGAAGGAGACACCTCATAAAGTAGAGCTTGGAGACAATAACTCTTATGCAGTCAAGGGAATTGGACAAGCTACTATCAAAATGGAATCAGGTAACTCTATCCATCTTAGTAATGTTTTATATGTTCATGGTTTGAAAAAGAATCTAGTATCTATTTCTTGTTTGGAAGAGAAAGGAGATAGAGTAGCTTTTGTGGATGGAAAAGTCTTTGTATGGTCTAAAGACTCCAAGATAGAAAACGCTAGAGTTATTGGAACTTGTGAAGGAAGGTTATATAAACTCCTAGGTCAGAATACTCAAGCCCTAGTACATGACGAAATCAACCCTAGTGAGTTATGGCATAGAAGGTATGCTCACCTTCATTATCAATCCTTACCATCCCTGAAACAGATGGTTGTAGGCATACCAGAATTACAGTCAATACATGAAGGTGTGTGCAGAGGAAGTGCACTTGGGAAGAACATTAAGAAATCTTTCCTAAGCAATGAGAATAGATCCAAAGGGATCTTAGACCTAATACATTCAGATGTATGTGGACCTATGCTAGTGAAGTCTTTAGGAGGATCTCTTTACTATGTAACCTTCATAGATGACTTCTCAAGAAAGACATGGTTGTATCTGTTAAAGACTAAGGATGAAGTATTTAGCAAATTCCAAGAATTCAAGGTTGAAGTAGAGGACCTAACAGATAAGAAGATCAAGACAATAAGATCTGATAATGGAAGAGAATACACCTCCAAGGAGCTCGTTGCCTTTTGTAAAAAAGTTGGGATTAGGAGGGAGCTCACTGTCCCTCACAATCCTCAACAAAATGGTGTGGTTGAAAGAAAGAAAAGAACCCTTGAAGAATCAGTCAAGGCAATGATGAATGATCATAACTTATCTATGTTCCTATGGGGAGAAGCAGCTATGACAACTATTTATGTTCAGAATATTGAAGAACATGACTCGTGAAGAAGCCTTTTCAAGAAAGAAGCCAAGCRTTGAACACTTGAGAATATTTGGATGTCCTTTATACATTGATGTTCCCAAGGATAWGAGAAAGAAGTTGGAACCCTCAAGAAAGAGAAGAATATTYGTTGGTTATAGTGAATCATCAAAAGCATATAGAATCTATGTTCCAAGTCAACRGAAGATTGAAATAAGTAGAGACGTAACTTTTGATGAAAGGATTACATTTAAGAAGTCTATAGAAGAACCTATAGAATCCAATGAAGAAGAGGAACATGAAGATACCAAAGAAGAAAGTACATGTTCTCCAAAACAATCTAATGAAGAACAGGAACCACCACATGAATCTGTGGAACCAACTATTATACCTAAGACAAGAAAAAGACCAACATGGCTTGAAACTACTTTACGGGAAGCAAAAAAGTATAAGGCTCCCACTGGTACTTTCAGACAAAGCAAGAAACCCAAAAGGTTCACTAGTTATGCGACACTCATGACAAGATTGGTTAATGCATAACCTTCCACCTTTGAGGAAGCAATTAAGAAGAAAAAATGGAAGGAGGCCATGATGGAAGAATACCAATCCATCATGAAGAATGATGTATGGGAAGTTGTGCCGAGACCTAAAGAGAAGTCTATAGTCACTTCAAAGTGGGTTTATAAGATAAAGCATGATGTAGATGGAAGTATTGATAAGTACAAGGCATGATTTGTGGCTAGAAAGTTCTCCCAGCAGGAGGGAGAAGATTATGATGAGACGTTTGCTCTGGTTTCCAGATATACATCTATCAGAGCCATCATATCTCTAGCAGCTTCCATGGGTTGGAGTTTACATCAGATGGATGTGTTGATATTATGGTAACTGCGGGAGGTATTAACCTCCACGTGTAACCCTGACAAGAATAGCATATTCCGAGAAGCAAGAAGAAACCCTAAAGCTTTGGACATAACCCTAGAAGACAAGTCAGCTAAAGGAAATACTTAATATTGAGTTTTTAGCCTCCAGAATGAGAAGTCGGCACAGACAGCTAAGGAGAAGTAGTATAAATACAGGATGCCAGATCTCATTTGATACACACAGCTCGCAACTGCAGAAATGTAAGAGTGCACACTACAAAAACTGAGTAAGTGCGCAAGTCTGGAGAGTAGTTGCAGCTACAACTACTGCAACCTGTATTCTCGGTTTAGGCTTGGACTTTCTATTGGTTATGGTTTGGACTTTCTTCCTTGTGTGCTAGCTCTGGAGAGAGGTACACTACATTGATTGGCTATTAGGCCTAGGGTTTTCTTTCGGAATTATTCTCTGTCAAAGTTAAGGTGCTCGGGGGTGGCTTCGGCCTATGATTGGGTGACAATATTGCTATTGTCTATGGTTAAATGAGCACACCTATTATTTCTAACATGTTATGGGCCCACACTATCTTCGGGCAGTCTAACCACAGGAAGATAGATCTCATCCTTGCCAAGAATAAAGTGTTGGATATCGTGAAAGGAAAGATCGTGGAACCACAGTTTGAAGAAGGAAAAGAGAAGGAACCTCAGAACATTGCAGTTACAAAGAAGTTCAAAGACAATGACATCAATGCCATGAGTTTCATAGTGGACTCTGTAAAACACCACTTGATACCCTACATCTCTTATCTTGACTCATCTAAGAAGATGTACGATGCCCTAACTAACCTCTTCGCAGTCAGAAACATTGGACAAGTAATGAGTCTGAAGAATGAGCTCCGTGACATGAAAAACGAATGATGATGACAACATAACATCATACCTTGTGAGAATCTCTCAGTTAAGAGATCAACTATAAGCTATTGAAGAAATCATTTCAGAGAAGGAACTGGTAAATATAGTACTCAATGGTCTTCCCAAGACATGGGATGCATTTGTCGCAAGCATGAACACAAGAAAGGAGTATCCCACATTTGAAGAACTTTGGACTTGTTGTGCACAAGAAGAAATAAGGATTAATGCAAAAGAGAAACCCCAAAAGAAATACGATGATCAAGCTTTCACAGCAAGGTTCAAGAATTTCAAGAATAAGAAGAAGTTTGGTTCAAGGAAGAAACCAAATCAAGAAAAGGATATGTCAAAGATACAATGCTTCAACTATCGAAAATATGGTCACTACAGGAACCACTGTCTCGAGTTAAGAAAAAGGAAGGAAACAAACGAAGCAACAGTTGCCGAAGAAAGGGAACCCTCAAAGAAAGTCAAGCAGGATAAAACAAACTTCTTCTTCTAAGTCAAGGTAACAATATTCTTCATAGTTCTTGTACATACCATGTTTACATAGTTTCTGTACATATCTTGCATATCTATTTCTTAGAAGATAAGATGTTCAAGTGAAACAATACCTATGGAAGAATAACAAGAGAAGGATTGCTATCATGATGACTACAAGTCAAACAATACACATGAGAAGATGAAGTACATTGACAATCCTTGGTAACAATTCCTATGGAAGCTATTATATAAGTAACAACTGCCAGATAAGCAGAAATCAGAATCAAACTTGAAGAGACCCAGAAGATGTCAAAACAGAAAGAAGTCATCAATCAAGAGGAAATTAGAAAAAGACTTGTGACACTTTGCAGAAGGCAATAAGGATGAAGACGGAAGTGTGGACTCTCTTAGATGGAGGGAGTTGATTACAGAATTCCAAAAGAAGAGCATCCATTCATGCATGAAGCAAGGATTAGGAGGGAGATAATCCTAAATAATATGATCCATTGAGGATTATGAAGTATCTATCCATGTTCCCATTGAAAGTAGCATCCATGAAAAGCAACACGTGTTCAGTTTGACTTTATAAGAAGTCTTCTTCGAAAAGAAGTCTTAAAGTATCCTTGGTTGTCCATCTACATCCATGATCCTATGATGAAAGGAAGAAGTTGGAATCTTGAGGGCATGGAATCTATAGAAAACTCCATGGACCCAAGAGCTAAAGAGAAACATGAGGAAGAACATGAAGATTCCAAGAGAGAAAGAAAAGCCAAAACAACCAGTTATTATTCCGAGAATCACAAGACTACCAGCTTGGTTTGAACCCACTAGAAGCAATCAAGCAAAAGAAATGGAAGTTATGATGAAGAACAGTGTATGTAAGAAATTGTGAAAAAGGATTATGAATGGAAGCATTGCGAGACTCAGAACTAGAGGTTCTTCCAGAAGGAGGAGAAGACTATGATAACAGCGTGTTCCCGTAAACCAGATACACCTCTATCTGAGCTATTATATCTCTTGCAGTATCCATGGATTGAAGTTTACATCGGTTGGTTGTCAAAGATTGTTCTCCCAATAGAGCATTTGAGGAAGAAGCTTATGTAAAGCAATCTCAAGTTTTTGAAGTATACCAAAAAGAGACCCATGTATGTAGATATAAGAAGACCTTGTATGGATTCAAACAACTTGATGCAGAGAATCTCATATACAGCAGAAGCGCGGTGAAAACTTTCTATGACAGAGACAGTGTATTAGAATAGTTACTCAGAAGTCTAGAATGATGGATTGCTAATCCATGGCAAACTCTCATGATGACATAAAAAGTGCTACTTGGATATGTTTTAGTTTGACCCTTGCCGCGATGTCATGAGCTAGCAGGAAACAAAAGTGTTGAATTCGACCATGATATATATTGTAATGATCAAAGCTACATGAAGCCTTCAGAGAAAACCAGTGTTCCATAACAGACCAAAGTACACTGAGATCAAGCATTACATTATCCATGATGAAGTCCAAAAAAGAGAAGTGGTTCTCCAATATATCTCCACAGATGAGCAGATAGCAGATATTTTAGTAAAACCTCTGTCCAAGATGAAAAGCTTGCAAACTGGGGCTCATGGAGACGACTTCCTTATTGAAAAAGGAAGAGATTACTCCCAAGTTGGGAGGGAGCACTGATGTGTTATTGATTTATGGACAGTCATTTTTCAGTTCGAAAAATGGTCCGGGATGAGCAGTTCCTTTCCAATTCGGAAAGTGGTTTGAGATTCTCTGACAGACGGGCATTTTCCAGTTCGGAAAATGGTCCAGATCGGACAGTCATTTTCGTAATGAAAATGGTCCGATAGATTGTTGATGTACCATAGACAACGATTCCCCTTGTGGCTAGTGTGGGGAAATGGTCTAGGACAGTCATTCTTCTTGGCAGTCATTATCAGTAGTGGTCAACTAGAATGGTCCGCCTCGCCGGACAGTCATTCTTTCGAAGTTCATAGTTGTGAGCAGTTTCGAAGAATGGTTCGTTTTGGAGGTTGGTGCAGGGTAGTCATTTTCTTAGGAAATGATTCGGACAACCATTCCCTAGGGCATACTCATTCTCTCCAGGTTGCACTATATTTAGTGCCCGAGGAATGGTCCAGGTTCAGCAATCAGGGATAGGCATTCCCTAGGGCAGACTCATTCTATCCAGGTTGCACTATGTTTAGTGCCGGAGGAATGGCCCAGTTAGGTGAATGGTCCAGGCTAAAAAATCAGGGACAATTATTCTTCTATGTTTGAGAAGAATAGTCCAGATAGCCCATGGTTGATGTTTTACTTTTTTAGGGCAGATGCTCTTCCAAATCTCACAGATGTGAGAGGAAGAATGGCCCAGATGACTCAGTTTATATCATGATATTGTTTCTATGCAGGTTGATATCAGATGATATGATTGCTATGGAGATTGTATGTCTCTGAACAATAGATGTATGCTACTGTGGTGGATGTGTTCCACTGATTGTGACTGTGCCACTGATTAAGTAGCCGTGTGCTACTTGGTGTGGTTGTGTACCACTGGATAGTAGTTGTGTACTACTATGGATAAACATAGTTGTGTTCTATTGAATGACATTGTTCTAATTGCCATGTAGACTATCAGTAGTGTTGAAAATGATTATCAACTAGATGGATAGTCAGTATGTTGGTGGACAGACATTCTCCAGGCGGAAAATGGTCTAGGACATTTATTCTTCTAGGACATATGTCTGGATTAGAAGAATAGTCCTTGTAGCCCATGGCGTGGCTTCCAGCATTTGTTGAAATAGTTATTCTTCTAGGACATATGTCCGGATTAGAAGAATGGTTCTTGTATCACTCTGTGGAGTGAGTGACTTATTCAGTATCATGCCTAATTACTCAGATGGAGTATGGCTTCGAGAGATGATGCAGTTGATGCTATCAGATGATATTGATAATGATGAGGGTGCTCGTGATCTAATCATGAGATAGTCTGTATGGCTATGATGATGCTACCGATTGAATGGTATGTTTGTGCTCAAGACCACTGCTTTCAATACCTCCCTAGCTAGGAGGGAGTGTTGATATTATGGTAGTTGCGGGAGGTATTAACCTCCAAGTGTAACCCTGACAAGAATAGTATATTCCGGGAAGCAAGAAGAAACCCTAAAGCTTTGGACATAACCCTAGAAGACAAGTCGACTAAAGGAAATATTTAATATTGAATTTTTTGCCTCCAGAATGAGAAGTCGGCCCAGGCAGCTAAGGAGAAGCAGTATAAATACAGGACGCCAGATCTCATTTGATACACAGCTCGCAATTGCAAAAATGTAAGAGTGCGCACTACAGAAACTGAGTAAGTGCGCAAGTCTACAGAGTAGTTACAGTTGCAGCTACTGCAACTTGTATTCTCGATTTAGGCTTGGACTTTCTATTGATTATGGTTTGGACTTTCTGCCTTGTGTGCTAGCTCTGGAGAGAGGTACGCTACATTGATTGGCTATTAGGCCTAGGGTTTGCATCCTGAATTATTCTCTGTCAAGGTTAAGGTGCTTAGGGTGGCTTCGGCCTATGGTTGGGTGACAATATTGCTATATTGTCTATGGTTAAACGAGCACACCTATTACTTCTAACAGGATGTGTTGACCACCTATCCAACTAGGGGGTCAACTCCATGTGCCATGAAGAGATGCATCATCAGATGCTAATGTGTCGAAGACAGTTTGGTTCTACTGGGCAATTTTTGCCTCCAACACATATTTTGGTAAACAGAATTTCCGCACCCCTGCATGGGTTAATAATGTAATAGGTTTGCATGGGTCATAGTTAAGTTACCTTGGGATGGATTCATTGGGAGAGTTCCTTTCACCAATGGTTTTTTATCCTCGGGTTATTAATTGGGCTTTTCATCCTTATTAATTTCCCTTGAGTTTTTCCCTCACACGAGCAATAATTCCTCCAAAGTGGTGAAGGGCGTTCTAATGGGTTTATCCTCTTGTAACTATTGTTTAGGAATGATGTAAATGACCATGTATGACATCTTAGAAAGTTTCGCGGAATTCTGAAGAGTCTAGATATATTTTTTTAAATTAATTAATTTTAAATTAAATTTTCTTAAGTTTGGAGGTTTAATTATTTTTGAGCAAAAATTGTAAAAATTAGGTCCTTGGACTTTTGATAGGGGTATTTGTGCTCAAAAGAAATGGAATGAGACCCCCTACAACCTTGGACCAAGTTTCAGCTTAGTCGGACAACTTTTGCTAGGTGTTTGTCCACCAGAAATCTCAGTCAGTCAAAACAACAATTTTAATTGCTAAGTCATGACATAGGGAAAATGTCATTTTTGTAATTTTGAGCAAATGGGGTAAAGTAATGATGGAAAAGTGTGAGAGAGATTTTTCCTAACCTTTCCTAACCCTTCCTAACCTTTTCCAACCCTCAAATCACCCCCTCACCTAGTCATTAAGCAAAAACGTCACTTTCCCTAGTGTGGTGTGCCCCCCTTCTAGAAAGTCTCCAAAAAGTAAAAAAATGATAAAAAAAATTATTGGAAACTTATTATATCCCTTGGTGTGCCTCCCTAGACCCTAGAACTCATCATTTCACTTGTCAAATCCTTGTCAACTCACTTCAACTCATTTCCACTTCATCCATCCATGTCAAAACCCTAACTTACCAAAACCCTAAAAGTGACTTTTCTTTGATATGAGACACTTGTAACTCATCCAAGAGGGGTAGCTTTGTCTTTCCAAGTATAAATAGAACCCCTCCCTCACTCATTTGATACGATATCTTGAGCTAAGGTTATGCTACTTGATCTCCATCTCATCTCTCTCTCCTTTTCCATCTTGCATCCACTCTTTTGCTCTTGAGAGTGTTGGAACAATTTATTGCTGCAAGACTCTCCTTTTGGATTAATAAAGAAACTTTGGAGGATTATTGAAGCAACAAAGAGTATTCTTGTTTCTTCTTGCATATGAGGTGATGTTGTGACTTTGGTGTCTTGTGTTGTATTGAGTAGATCTCTTGGGTAAAGTATTTTACTTGGGTAGGTTAAACAAATAGTATTATTGTTGATCTATATATGTTGGGTGGCTAGTGGTTTAAAGTATTTTAGATTGTTAGCTCATTCAATCATATTATCTACTTGAATGCCTCACGTTTTGCTAGAAGTTTTGCAGGTTTGCCTCTAGGGTTTGTTGGGATAGCCTCAAGGAGGAGTCTACCCTCAATACTCTCTCAAACTCCATTCTCTTTTCTGATCTAAATTTCTGTTCTTATCATTCCATTATTTCAGTTAGCTAACCATCATAGATAGGTCACAAAAATCATATTTTCACTTAAAAAATTTATGTGAAAAATTTCTGCCCTAAAAACATAATTTTTTCCTCACTTTTCTTGTTGTATGCAGCATTTCCAGCAAGCAATAGTTTGCTGGTTTTTGTAGGTTCTCATCAGGTCAAGGGGTTTTGCAGACCACTTTTGGTCACACAACACTTCCAAAAGTCTCTCCTTTGGGTTGGTAAAAAAATCTCATCCTTCTCCATTTTTCTAGCATTTTTGGCAAGTTCTTTGAAGCTTTTCTTCCTCTTGTGTATAATCTCATTTATTGTAAATAATATCTTGTGCCTACACCTTGGGTGAGACATCCCCAATAACGTAAGGCTAGGGCATAGTTGTATTTTTAAGCATTTCTTCATTCTTTTGCCCCACTTGTCACTGGGGCAAGGATGTGTGGCTAGTTGTGCTAATCTTAGTTAGTTTGCTTCTCTTTTTCAACCCTCTTTGGCACAATAAAGGTAGGCTTGCCTCCACCTTGTGCCATTGTAAGTGGTTTGTCCCTTTGCCTTTCATTTCAAGTTAGCTAGATTAGTTATGTGTTGATGGTTTACTCATGCTTAAGTGATTAAAATATTCTAGAGGTAGATCTCATACACACACTAAATCTTAGGTTAAGCCCTTAAGGCATAATCTCTTTTTGCATGCTTTAGATTTATGCAAGTCTCATTACATATGCTCTAATCTAACATACACATGGTTTAATGCATTGATAATGGTTTAAAAAAGTAATCCTCTTAATTTGCAATCAATCCTTTTAAGACCATTTGCCATCATCTATTTGTGAAGCATGCATGTGGTGTAGGGACACACTTTAATTTCAGCAAACACTTTTCATCTCTTAGCACTTTACCTTCATGCAATAACATTCATGGTTAAGTGATGATAAACTAAAGCACTTTTTCTTTTCTTTGGCAAGTTGTTATAGCCTTCCATTTCATTCATTTGTCTCAAGTTTCTTCTTGTTTTTAGGCTTTAATCATATGGTATAAGGATAACCTTTCATTTCAGCTATTATCTCAAGTTTCTTACATTGTTTCAATGCTATAATTTCATGTTTTAAGAACACTTTAGTAGTTGATTGAAGTTTCGGTTTTGGGCCTATTTCACTATTTTTGGGCAAGTAAAAGTCACTAAAACACTCTTAAACACACCTAAAAACTTAGTCCTAAGGCATAATAATATATTAGACTTAATAGGACACCTAAATTCATCATCTTCGCCATCTAAAACGGGGCTTGAGGAAGGCAACGGAAGGTGCTAGGCCGGGGACGGTCTCACAGCACACGGCGTCCTTTCCGGGAGTACTCGGGTCTTTAGGGTTGACCTGTGAAGCTAGGGTAGGCCTCGTTGCCTCACTTCTTGAGCATCCAGTAGCCATTTGGTAATTGGGGGAGGAGGATTTTGGTTCAACACTTAGTTAGGGGGTGGGAAATTAAAATCTTTAAGCAACCCTTAACCACTTAGTGTTTTAGGCAATCTCTTTCTTGGGTACATCATATGGTTGTTTAAAACATTGCTTGCAAACACTTAATCTCTTTCATTTTCTTATGCAAGTAACATTTCTATGCTTTGTGGGGATAATTAACTAAGTATTGTTGAGCATTTGTTCTTTCAAGTATTTCTTTAATTATATGCGCTTTATGGTGTGATCCCTCAAGAGATAGCGCATCCCATTTGGAGGCATCATATTGTTGGATCTTGAGTGTTGTGGATGCCATTGAAAGGCACTCCAATAGAGTAAGTGTTATTGGGGCATGCTTGGCTTAATGTGAATGATCTTCATGCTTTGAATCTTTTTCCATCTTTACACATTTAAGCACTTGGTTATCTATGTATCTTGAATATCTTGTATCTCTTGTTCATAGTTGTTGTACTATTCTTTCATTCTTTATTATAATCTTGTTGTACCTTTGTAAGTAACTTGTAAATCTTTTGTAATCAAACACCCTTAAATTTAGTTGACCCCTTTGCCCAACCTTAGGCACTAGTCTTAGTTGACTTAGGGAAAGGCCTTCTTGACATAAGTATTGCATCTTGCATTGTTGCCTTTGCATCATAGGTTAGTCTCCCCCCAACCTTCTAACAAATTAAAACCAATTCCTAGAACTTCAAGTTTAATCTCATCTAGTAACTGGAGTCTACCCCCCTTAGCTTCCCTAAGAGTAAGCCTAGACGGAAGAGGTTCAAGTCAAAGTGACAATGTGGGCTTTGAACCTAGGCATTGTGCCTCCAAGGACACACTAAGTGAGCAGGACTTAGCTCACGTTTGCAAGTGTGTATAAGGACAACAATAGGATGTAAAGACCGTCTTTCTCAACGGAGTGATTGAGGAAAAAGTATATATAGAGCAACCTCAAGGTTTTGAGGTACACCCAAAATAAACCCATGTATGCAGATTGAAGAAGGCCTTGTATGGACTCAAGCAAGCTCCAAGAGCTTGGTATGCACGTATCAATAACTACTTGACAAGACTTAGATTTTCCAAGAGTCATGTTGATCCAAATCTCTATTACAAAGTTGTGAATAATGCACCTGTGATTCTACTGTTATATGTTGATGATTTGTTCCTGACGGGTGCAAAGCCTCTCATTATTCAGTGTAAAAAGGAGTTATCCACTGAATTTGATATGAATAATATTGGTCTCATGCACTACTACTTGGGACTAGAAGTGTGGCAGAAGCGTGGTGAAGTCTTCCTAGGACAAGGGAAGTACGTTGTAAAGATCCCTCAGAAGTTTGGGATGATGGATTGGAAATCCATGGCAATTCTCATGGTAACAGATTTGAAGAAGTTGAGAGACTTTGATTATGATTCAATAGACTCGTCCCTGTACCGGCAGTTGATTGGCTCCTTGATGTATTTGGTAAATACTAGGCCAGACAAATGCTTTGCTGTGAACATGTTGACCCAGTTCCAGGTGGAACCCAGACAAGAGCATTGGATGGTTGCAAAGCATATCTTGAGATATCTTCGTGGGACGATAATGTATGGTTTGAGATATGCCTCAAACAGTGAAGTAAAGTTGCATGGATTTAGCGATTCAGATTGGGCAAGGAGTGCAAAAGATAGAAAGAGTACTTCTGGACAGTGTTTCAGTTTGGGTTCTGCTATGATTTCATGGGCTAGCAGAAAACAAAAGTCTGTTGCACTCAGCACTGCGGAAGCAGAGTATATTGCAACTTGTGATGCTTGTACGGAAGTAGTGTGGCTCCGTAAGTTGGTTTCTACACTGTTTGATCATGTGTTGGATTCGACTGTGATATATTGTGATAACCATAGCTGTGTGAAGCTTTCAGAGAACCCAGTGTTCCATGACAGGTCAAAGCACATCGAGATCAAGTATTATTTTCTCTGTGATAAAGTCCAGAGGGGAGAAGTGGTTCTCCAATATATCTCCATTGATGAGTAGACTGCAGATATTTTGAAGAAGCCTTTGTCCAAGAGAAAGTTTGCATACTTGAAGGGCAAGTTGGGGCTCGTGGAGATTGCTCCCTTGGTTGAAAGGGAGGAGATGACTTCCTTGGTTGGGAGGGAGCACTGATATGTGGCATCATGGACTATCAGTGAGTTGTGGATCTGTATCATGCTAGTACATCTTAGAGATGGTCATACATCTTAGAAATGATGCTTGCATCATGCTAGTACAACTCGGATATGATACATATGGTTGGAGTTATTGATAGAGTGGCATGAGAAGCATCGTGCTAGTACAACTTAGAGGTGGACATACAACTTAGAGATGATGCTTGCATCATGCTAGTTATGTTCATGCTAGTACAACTTAGAGACGATGCTGGTGAGCCGCATCATGCTAGATATGATCATGCGAGTACAACTTAGAGGTGGCATATAGCTTAGATATGATGCATTGGCATCATGCAAAATAATACTTGAAGTGAGGGCTCTTCAAATTTTCACTTTTACAATAGAGCCAGGGATAAGAAGATAGCTTTGAGTCTCCTAAATAAATGATAGGGACTTGATTTCATTAGGTGGTTAAACATCTATTGGTGTGAGGCTTAGAGATGATGCAGGAGGGCTCGTGTCATGCTAGATATGATCATGTGAGTACAACTTAGATGTGGCATACAACTTAGATATGATGCATTGGCATCATGCTAGATATGTCATGCTAGTACGACTTAGAGATGATCATCCAGCTTAGAGGTGACACAGTGAGGCATTGATTTACAACATGCGAGTACAACTTAGAGGTGGACATACAACTTAGAGATGATGCATTGGCATCATGCTAGTTATGTTCATGCTAGTATGGCTTAGAGATGATGTAGATGATATTCCAGATCACGCCAGTACAACTTAGATATGACGCATTCGCATCATGCTAGTACGACTTAGAGGTGATGCAGCTGATGACATTGTTGATGCAGGATAATATCAGATGACATGATTTGATTGTTGTGGAGACTCTCTGTCTCTGGACGGTAGTTGTATGCTACTGTGGTGGATGTGATCCACTGGTAGTGATTGTATGTCACTGGTTAGTAGTTGTGTGCTACTAGGAGTGGTTGTGTACCACTGGATAGTAGTTGTATACTACTATGGATAAACATAGTTGTGTTCTATTTGATGGCATTGTTCTGATTGCCATGGAGACTACCTAAATGGATAATGATGATGGTGCTCGTGATTTGATCATGAGATAGCTTGTGTGGCTATGATGATGTTAACGGTTGAATGGTTTGTTTGTGCTCAAGACCATTGCCTTTAATACCTCCCTAGCTAGGAGGGAGTGTTGATATTACGGTAGTTGCGGGAGGTATTAACCTCTACGTGTAACCTTTGACGAGACTAAAATATTTCGAGAAGCAAGAGAAACCCTAAATAGTTGGGTAATAACCCTAGAAGACAAGTTCGCTCAAGAGAATAATTTATATTAAATTATTAGCCTATAGAAGAAGAAGTTGACCCAGTTAGGTCACTTGGAGGACTATAAATAGAGGGCGCTTGAGCTCATTTGCACTCACTCACTCTGTGCGCATGACTGGTGGAGAGTTGCAGCTACTGCAGTGGTGACTTGGTCTTTGGTTATGGTTTGGACTTTCTGCTTGGTAAGCTAGCTTTGGAGAGAGGTACGCTACCTTGGTTGGCTATTGGTTCTAGTGATTGCTTCCGGAATTATTCTGTCTGTCAAGGTTAAGGTGCTCGGGGGTGGCCTTTGTGCCTATGGTTGGGTGACAATATAGTGATATTGTCTATGGTGAAACGAGCACACCTATTATTTTAACACACCAAGCCCCATATGTACCTTGATGTTGGTGGCATTGATTGTTGAACTCTTCTGTAGTGACCCTAGTAAAAATGTACCCTTCACTCAAGTAAAATCACTTATTAGGCATGTTAAGCTTTTTCTATCTTATTTTAATGCTTAGAAGGTGACACTAATGATGAGAATCGTAATATAGGTAACAATTTTGATGATATGTAATTATTTGTTGTAGCATGATTTTTTTTGGACTCTATAGGGCATTCAAAGCCTCTTTATTGATGTATTTTGGTTCAGAGATGGATTGCACTCGGCGCTATTTTGGTTATATGCACTCTTACTTGCGATATAAATGAGAAACTTTGCATATTTGTGTATAAATGGTTTGGATTCATGTGGATGCACATGATTTTTTTTTTCAAAATTTGAATATTTTATGTAGTTTTTGGTCAACCAATTTTTTTTCCGATTTTTTTCCGGTCCGGTCCAATTTCACATTTTTGGGGTTGTCCAGTTTGGATAACATTGTTTGTAATATGGTATCAGAGCATGAAGCTATATCAAGAATCTCGGTCCTTTGAAAGACAAGGTTTCCACCCTTGCGACTTCAACAATCTGAAAGCCACAGAGTCTCTGTGAGTGTGAATACCTAGAGATTATTGTCAACAGAGATAGATTGAGGGAGCACCAGCATGCCTTCTCAAACTTTAGAAGATATGATCGTTTCTCTCTTAGCTAAATAAAAGAGAACCGTTGCAGGAGAGACGGAAGGTGATTCTCAACCTCAAATAACATTATACTCAAGTTGCAATTGTAGCAAATCAACTAAAGACAAGGGGGAGATGGAATGTTACTATTGCTATAAAATGGGTCACACGTCTTGGAATTGTAGATTTCGAGCCAATGGCATTCTCAAAGGAAAAGTCAAAGATAGACCGCATGTAGCGAATGCAACCATTGTTGAAGATCCACTTGATACTACCAGTGGTGATGAACTTACTAAAGAAAGGGCATTTTATGCATTTTAAGAAGCCCGCACATTGAAGACGGGAATGGATCTAATGTAGATACAACTCAACATGGATGTTTGCTCAGATAATTCAGGAGTTTGTGAATCTTGGGAATTATACTCTTATGAGGGTCATGAGACAACTTGATGGACCATTGTGGATGTAGCTCAACATGGATGGTTGTCCAATAATTCGGGAGTTCGGGGAGGTGGAATACGGAAACTCGGGAATTCAACTCGGGAGCTACACCTTTACTAGAGTTATGAGGTAGCTTGATGGAGTTCTACCTAGTCCAAGAACTATTTTTCAAAGAAAAACTTCTGAAGAATGTTTGGTTCTGATGTTTTAGTTTTCAATTGATGTGTTTTGTCTTCAGTTAATATGTTTTTCTTTTAGTATTGTAAGTCTTAAGAGGGGGTATTAGGATATAAGACTTACCATGTAATAAAATTACTTTATGTCTTTAGAATATGTTAATGTTCACTTTTTGTGTAAAGTAATCTATCCCACCTTCATAAGTGGAGGTGATTTGCTTAGTGAACAATGATATATAAGGTGATAAACTCCTTTGTAATAGATGCACTAGTTATTTACTAATAATATCATATGGTGTTATTGTGAGTATCTTCCTTTGAGCTTAGTTATGTGACTCAACCCTATCTAGGCTTTCCTCATTTAGTGATCTAGCTCATTTTATAATATGTCAATCACCAAGCATGGCCTACAAATCTATACAACAGTTTTCATCTCCAAGGTTGAGATACATGGAGCTCACTAGCATCAAGTTACAAAGAACAACCAGTAGCATTCAGCTCAAAATGAAAAGAAAAAATTATTTGCAAATAAGTGCAAGTACCCTTAAGGATGAATATACTAAACTTGTATTCAGGCATGTATGCCTGCTCCACACCCCCCACCCACAAACCTGCCCCCCGAAAAAAGTAATAAATATAAATATAAATATTCTAAAGAACTATATATATATAATAAATAAAAATGCATATTACAAAATAGAATACATGTCATGCATCTCCAATTGTTGATGACATTTGCCTTGTGTAGAGAATAGTTTTCAAAATTAAACAAGTTGTTACCAAAAAAAGTTCAACTAATTGTAACAAACTCACCACTGCAGCCTCCAATGTGCTTGCCACCTGCTTGACAACAATTAGAAATTATTATTAAAAAACTGGATTAGTTCTGACAAGCTCATACTCACTTGCGTTAAACAACAACTAATTTTTGCAACAAACAAACTAATAGCACTTTGAATTTTCGATTTATCCCAAAATTATAAGCAATACATTTGATATCAAGTGTACAAATAAAACCAATTTTAAAAGGATGAATCTTTGATAAGAAACTAAACCCAACAACAATTACTGAAGGTAGAAAGCTAACAACTGTAAATGCAATTTTATACATAAATTAACAACCAGTCTGTTGCAAAGAAAGAGATTTGCCAGGTAACATCACTGCCATGCACCCAAAGGAACATTTGCACTAGAATAGAATCTATACTGAAGAATTTTGTTGGGTTTTCTCCCCCTAGAGAGTTTCCTAGGATAATCTTTGTCTCTCTTGTTTCTGTGATTGCCTCTCTTTCAATGATCTTATATATGCCACTAATGTGCTAAATGATTGTAATAATAAAGAAGAACCATAACTACTAGCTGTATAAGTAAAATATCAACATGGTATCAGAGCAGAACTGAAAGAGACCAACTCACAGTTTATAAAAGAAGTGGTTAGCCTCGGTGCATCATCTCTAAACTTCAGTTTTCAGTGTTGCAGCTGCTGCAGAATTAGGGTTTCTGCACAAACCCTAAGAGTGACGTTTTTACCTTTGTTGGAAGACGTTGGTGAAACTAAGATCACCTAGGAACTCGCCCAAGCAAGGTGCATCACTTCCCCAGATCAGAATTCCAAGTTGGTATGTACTTACATATGTTTAAACTATATCATTATTCTAAAGGGTATTTGCAGGAGAAATGATCTTTTGTCTAAAACAACAATTGTAGATCCAGAAGGATCTCAGATCCAACACATTCAGAGGAACAATGCACCCCAGGTTTGATTAATTTGATATGCCTCTATTTGTTATGGCATTATTATGATCTTATGAACATCTAGGTTGTATTTTGATCTGTTGAAGTTATGACTATCATACTAATCATTGATCAAAATTAAAGTCAAAGTATTAGATTGATTAAGGTTGAGATTATAGAATTTATTCTCTAACTCAGATTCATGTCAAGAAAGCATATTATCTTAGTACAGAGAACAGGTTGAAGAAAATACTTGTCATCTTGAGTGAAGGAGACTCGGAAGAAAAGCAACACTCATTCTTGAGGACAAGACTCTAGGTTCCAGGTTTGATTGATTAAATTGATAAGATTCAAATTTACACATATCAAGTTTGATAACTGCTAAACACTATAGTTGTGATAGCAATCTTTGAAAAGCTTTATTATTGAATACTTGGTAGCATGTGAGCACTATTGAGATAAATGTTGATTGTGAAGATTTTCCAGGTCCTATCAAGCTGCCAACTAGGTCTGTCTTTGACCTCAAGTTGGCCCTAAGTTTCAACTGTCAATGAAGGTTTTGCTGTTGTTTTAGGACAGCCAACAGTTTAGGAACTTCTTGCTGATTTGTTATGGTTACATTCACAATTTTAGGTGCTCTAGCATGTAGTTTTAGTCACCAAGGGTTAGCACACCTAGAGATCTTTACAGCTGAAACTACATTAGTTCTACACTCACACACATGAAATTTAACACAGGTATTTTTGGTCAACATGACCCTGGATAAAACCCCCCCGAGGAAAACCAGTTTGGAATATATGTCTATATATGAGGAGAATAGATGGTGGAATACAGCAAGTACAAAATTTAGATGAACCTGATACAATAGCAGCTTGATCCAAGCTGAAATACAAGTCCAAAGAAGCAAGAGTGCCCTAGGATGGTGCGTCCCCCAGAAATGCTACCAAGACCACTGAAATGGAGCCAGATGCCAACTGGAAGCTCTGAACAAGAAACCCCTCCACGGTACTCTGATACTGAAGTGTAGCCTCCCTCTGAAATAGATCTCACTGCAATCTGAGCTCTCTAAGTACTCACCACTGATGATGCACCCTCCTTCTCAAGTGCGCCCTCCTCAGAACTGGAAGCTCCTCAATAAATAAACTAGGCACTAAGCCTCCATGAGCCCTCCATGCAAGGAGGCACCCAAGATTTCCTCTCCCATTGCCTGAAACCTCATCCTCTTGCTCTCTATGAATCTCTCCAAGTGAACAAATGAGTGAATGACTCCTCCTTTGCCCTTTGCGCCCTCCTTAAGGAAGCATAAGGAAACCTAAAAGTTGGGTGGATGAGATCATCTCATCTCATCCCTAATCAATGGTTGAGATCATCTCAAGTAAATCTCAACTCAAAACCCACTTTACTTAAGTTTCCATAGTTTCACTTTATGTCTATTAATTCACCGATTTTGTGAATTAATTGTCACTTTAGGCTAAAATGACCAAATTTCACTTTTGACTTAAATCTCCTACGTCAAAGTGAAATTAGACATAAAGTACATGGTACAAGGTACAAAGTACTTCCCTCATGTGTTTAGAAGCTCACAAACACAAGGGGACCACTTTCCAAGGTACCCAAATCTCAACAGATTGTAATTATTTACTAGATATAACTAACATCTCCTCTAGGAGAAACTTCATGCTTTGTTTCGAGGTTACCATGGAGGAATGATTGATCACAACACTAGAAGAGTGTTGCTCTCATTTTTTATCGTATTTCTTATGAGGTTTATTTCATTTAGCATGTACTTGAACCATAAACAAATGCAGCTACACCATACACAAGTGTTGCAATAACCAAGATCTCAAGAAGAATTACCATGCACAAGAACACAAGAAATATCCTGGGAAACCCTTCTACTCAAGGGAAGAAAACCCAACAATCCTTTGCTATATTCTCAAGAGAAGATCCCCCAATCATAAACCCTAATGCACACAAGCGGGTGCTTCTACAACCTTGAAACTAGCGCCCAAGAGAGGTGTGCACTTCAGCCTTAAAGGTAGGTCTGAAATTTCCAAATGACAAGTGAAGTGTGTGTTTCCTCAATGGGGAAATCACCTTTATTTATACAAGACTAGTCACAGCGATAGGTGTGTCTATTGCCACAACAGGGCCGACCTCAATAACTCATAAATATAATTAATTATTACAATAAACCTTAATTATCTTTCACATATGGTGGGGCCAACTTGTACCCTTTACATCACAATTAAGGTTACAAGTAAATCTTACACTTAGACAATATAGCAAGGGATCCACACGTCCACTAGGGACACGTCCACCTATGCTCAGCCACAGGGACGTCATACTCAATAAATCTCTATCTCAACTGAGTCCACAGAAAAATCATTTGGAGTACCATCTCAAGCCTGATTCAACCGAGTCCGCAGGAGTACAAAGGCAAGAGACCACATCAACTCAACTCTCACACAGAGGAGAACGATACGCTCATCACATGGCCACAACCAACACTGGGGCACGACTCAACTCTCACACAGAGGAGAACGATACACCCCATCACATGGGCATACCCAACATTGGGCTCTCTCACAGGTCAACTCAACTCAGTCACAGAGGAGAACGTATCCTGGAGAATGTCACACGACGCTGCAATCATCAACACTCCCTCTCAGCTAGGGAGGCATTCTCCACCAGGCCAAGTCTCTCAAGGAAGTACTCGAACTTCATTTTGGCAAGCGATTTGGTGAAGATATCTGCAATTTGCTCATGTGTAGGAAGGTATTGCACGTGTACTGCTTTCCTCTACACCATGTCTCTGATATAATGGTATTTGATCTCAATGTGTTTTGATTTATCGTGAAACACAGGATTCTCAGAGAGCTTCACACATCTCTGGTTATCACAGTAAATAATGGTAGAATCCATCTCATGATCAAATAAATATGTAAGGAGCTTGCGAAGCCACACTGCTTCGCGGACTGCCACACTCAACGCTATATACTCTGCTTCTGTGGTACTCAAAGCCAAAGAGCTTTGTTTCCTGTTGTACCAGGAAACCATGGCAGATCCCAAGGTAAAACAACAACTAGATGTTGTCTTCCGGTCCATCGCGCTCCCTGCTCAATCTGCATCGGCATATCCCTGCAATCTCATGTCTACACTGGAGGCATATCTCAGGCCATATCCAACTATGCCTCGTAGATATCTCAATACATGCTTCGTTGTTATCTAGTGAGTCTATCTCGGCTGACTCATGAACTAGCTAAGTACATTCACTGCATAGCATATATAAGGTCTGGTGTTAACCAGATACATCAATGATCCAATCAGTTGTCGGTATAGATGAGGATCAATCTTGCCTGAATCAATAGAAGCCTCGTTCATTTTCTTCAAATCCATCACCATCGATGTAGGCATGGATTTGTAGTTTGTCATACTGAACTTCTTCAATATTTCCACTGTATATTTTCTTTGATGCGGAAAAATCTCATTAGTCCTCTACCATACTTCTAGTCTCAAGAAGTAGTGCATCATACCCAGATCCTTCATCTCGAATTTAGAAGTCAATGCACGCTTGCATTCAACAATAAGTCTTTCTGAACCAGTGAGGAATAAATCATAACGTACAAGACCAAGATCGAGCACTTGTCTCCAACAATGTGATAATATAGGTTTGGATCAACAACACTTGCTGAAGCCCAAACTCATCAGGAATCCATCCATCTTCTCATACCAAGCATGAGGTGCCTGCTTTAGTCGATACAGGGCTTTCTTCAACCTGCACACATGAGATTTCTCCTCATGTATCACGAATCCCTCTGGATGCTCGATGTAAACTTCTTCCTCAATCTCACCATTGAGAAAGGTTGTCTTTGCATCCATCTGATGTAGTTTCCAACCCATGGATGCAGCTAGTGCAATGATAGTATGGATGGAAGTGTATCGGGCTACATGAGCAAATGTCTCAGAATCAATTCCCTCCACCTGTGAGAATCCTCTGGCCACAAATCTCGCTTTGTACTTCTCGACACTTCCATCTGCTGCATGCTTGATCTTATAGATCCACTTGGAAGTCACTACAAACTTCCCTTCTAGTCTCGGAACAATACATCATTTTTCATGATGGACTGATACTCTT
>ML830355.1:40356-56273 GCA_009831015.1 Picea engelmannii | reverse complement strand
ATCTTGAAGTATTTTGTGTCTCTCTTGCAGGAGAAACTTGCTTTTGGAATCCAATCTAGAAGCTCATCATCAACAACTACAAAGGAAGTATTTCCATGCTTTTCTTGACAAAATTTTTAATACGTTCTACCTCTTCCTTAATTGAAGACGAAAACCTCCCATTGTATCTCTCTACAATCTCCAATGACTCCAATTTGGCTAGGGTATGCTTTTTTGGGTCCCCCCTTTCAATAAGGATTCTACAGGCTCGAGGCCTTCCCCTTCTAGTTGCACTTATCTTGCTACCATTGGAAATATTCTTCCCCTCTACCTAATTGATCCAGATTTATAAATGGAACGAAATGGAATATAGATGTATAACAAAGAAATACACAGAGATACAGTAAAACTCGACTTCTATTAATAAAGAGAATATGCAGAAATTGTAAAAATGCAGACTGAAACAAACTTGCTTGAATGGTGGAAGATTATCTTTGAGAAGAGATGTGACGACTACACTCATTCGCAAGAATATGGTTACAATGTAGCCTAGCTATTGGACCCTATTCATGCCAAAGGGGCATTTTTCCAAGTTAGCATATAGCTTTTGTTGTTGTAGAGTGTGAAGGACTTGTTGAATATGCTGCAAGTGTTCTGCCCAATTCTTGCTAAAGATGAGGATGTCATCTAGATATACCACCACAAAAGAATTGATGAAGGGCCACAATATATTTTCCATCAATCTCATGAAATTTTTTGGAGCATTTGTCAAACAAAGGGCATGACTAGCCATTTGAAAAGACCTTCTTTGGACTTGAAGGCAGTCTTCCATGCATTAGTATGTTCTATTGGCACCTGGTGGTATCCAAACTTTAGGTCAATCTCACTGAAAAACTTGGCTCTCTTGATCTGGTCAAGAAGGTCGTCAATTCTGGGAATTGGGTACCGGTTCCTGACTGCGATTTTGTTTAGGACCCTGTCATCAATGCAGATTCGCTAAGTCCCATCTTTCTTCTGTATGAGTACAATTGGGCTTCTGTAGGGTGAGGAGCTGGGTCGGATGTGCCCCTTTTGAAGAATCTCTTGGATCTGTCACTTGATTTCCTCATTTTCCACTAGAGAGCAACGATAGACTGGCCCATTGAGTAGAGGTACACACAAGATTAGATCAATTGAGTAGAGGAGAAGATATCTTTATATTCTTCAACGATCTTGTCCACTTGCTTCTATTGCGTGGAAATGCCCTATGCAGAGGCCATGGATGCAGTTGTGACCTTCGATTCACTTTGAGAGTGAATCACGAAGAAAAATATTTTCCCGGTCTAGGAAATGACCTTCCTGCATTACTTAGCAGAGATCAAAGAAATAAAGGTAGGTGGAGCTACCTATGGTATCCTATACAATTGTCTACCCAAAGTAATAATAACACTATGAGATCTAGACTCGTATACAACATGTCGTTTCCACAAATATGGTTGGCCTAAAAGAACATCACAAACTTCAAGGGGGGAAATATGACATAATACGTCATCCTTGAAGGGATTGATGCCGTAAGGAAGATGAAACTATTGGTTAACGCAAAGGTCTCTTCCTTGGAGGAGCCACCGAATGGTGTAGGGAAGTGGGTGTTAAGTCTTGACAGGTTCAACTTCTTGACGACCTCTGCTGAGATCAGGTTCTTTTGAATTCTGCTATTGATAATGAAATTCAGTGGAGTACCCTTCACCCACATCTATGAGTGAACAAGGAATTCACTTTCCTCTAGTTCCTCTGGTTCACTTGGTTGGACCTTGGTGGTAGTGATAGTGGCACTGGGTTATGCGTCAATTATTTTCTTCCCTTTGTCTAGATTTGATTCAGAGTCAGAACCTTCCTTTGACTCTGAGGATTTTAGCTCAGACACCAATGACTTCTTCAAGTGACATTCATCAATGTTATGCCAAGGGATTTTATGGAATTCACACCACTTCCCAGTGTCTTTCTTCGTCTTCTCATTACCCTTCTTTGTTTGCGGCTTGGATTGATTGTCCTAAGGGGGTTCATCCTTGCTATGTCCTTTTTTCTTTGGGTTGGGGACGACTTTTTGTTGCTTCCGTTGTGAGGAATTTGCATATCCAAAATCCTACTTCTTCTGCTTAAATTTTTGCTTGATTTTGACAACATATCGATATGCCACACCCAATGATGAGATGTACATAAAATCCATTTCTATTTGGATGTATCTATGTAGAAAGCCGTGGTACTTGAGCACCAGATGTCATTCAAATTCCTTGATAACCAACTTGGTGTGCAAGGTATGGAAGATATTTGTGAAATCTGGTATTGTCTGGTCCCTTTCATGTCGCAGTGTGGTCCATTTCATATACTGGTCATCATAACTTCCAACAAGGTAGTATTGTTCCTTAATAGAATCTCTGAAAGAATCCCAAGTGGGGGCGACCGTAAATATTGCAGATTCGTCAGTGTCAGACCTTTTCTCACAATAAGTTTCCCACCAATCTTTGACATGGGGGAAAACCTTAAGGATCACAAAGGTAATATTTTGTATATCGAAAAATTATGGACTGAAAAATACCCTTCTAG
Organism: Picea engelmannii; assembly: GCA_009831015.1. Lineage (NCBI taxonomy): Eukaryota > Viridiplantae > Streptophyta > Pinopsida > Pinales > Pinaceae > Picea > Picea engelmannii. Next base: position 53,711 of record ML830355.1, on the reverse strand, counting down.
CAGATTCAACCATTAATCTACAACATCCACATCTATTTGGCCTTCAAATAAGAGGATATCAAAATTGACTTGTACCTTGAAGGGGGCATTGTGGCTACTTGATGAATATGTGTCGCCTATTGGTAGCAATCGAAGGATCTGTGCAAAGTTATCCATCATCTCGTTTCTTTGTTGCGCGAGGGATTCCTCAAGCAACAATTTAAAAGGATCTCATGCTCCATCGTCTCTCTTTTCTTCTGCCATGGGAGGCCATCATGATTGGCAGGGATGGTCTTGCAAGGGATCAACTACTTCGAGTCCCAACTCCTTGTACCTTGAACTCGTTGTGGACATGCAAAAAGAAATAAATAAAGAGTAGACCGCTCTGATACCAATGATCCAGATTTATAAATGAAACAAAATGGAATACAAATGTATAACAAAAAAATAAAAAAAGGTACTCTGAAACTTGAATTCTATTAATAAAGAGAATATGTTGAAACTGTAAAAATGCAAATTCAAACAAACTTGCTCAAATGATGGCATATTATCTCTGAGAAGAGATGTGACGACTACACTCATTTGCAAGAAGATGGTTACAATGAGGCTCCAAAGGCCTTTTTAACATAAATAATAAATGAGAAAACCCTAAACATTCAAAAACCTAACCTTGGGGGATGAAGCACAAAAAATTATGTAGGCCTCGATGGGGTAAGTTGGTACATCAACTTCTTGGGGTCGTAACTTTTGCATAGAATCTTCGTTTTAGGCACACGATAGCTCGTTGGAAAGAACTATCTATGGAATACAAATGTTGCCATCACACTCTAGCTAAGGCATACAATGTGACTATGCCACACCCAAAAAATGTTGTTTAGGGCCTCAAAACGGCCCCTGAAGTTTAGGACCCAAAAAACTAGGAAAAAACTGCCAAAATAAAAACTGTTCTTTGAGCCAGTGGAATAGGTCGGTGGTCATCGATATCACATTAATTAGTCCTCCCCCCTTAGGAAGAAATGGTATCCATTGCGTTGAGTGCCCCCATAATATGAGGAAACTTCTACTAAACTTGGCCCTGAGTGAGCCACTTGCCTTGGTGTAGGAGCTGCCTTGCTTTAAGAACCCGATAAAGTTGGATCATCCGTTGTCGAGTGCCCTTAATATGAATGTCCCTGATAAGATCAATGGATTCCTGTTCCATGCATTTAGGGTTGATCTATGTCGGTGTCAACTTCTCTACGATATTTGATGTGTCCAATAATGGTGGGAAGTATGGCCGAAGGAGGTCCACATTGAACATAGGGTGCAGGCCAAGAAAGGGGGGAATACTTAGCTCAAAATCATTTTCACCCACATCATTGGTGATGGTGTAAGGTCCATAACGAAGTGGATGAACATTTCGATGGGGTCCTATAAGGCACTCTTTCTATAAATGCAACCAAACCTTGTCCCCCATTTGAAACTTGTGCAACACCCGGTGTTGATCATGCCGTTGTTTGTACTTAGCATTGGATTTCTGTAAAATATCATGGACCTGTTTCTAGATGTGATGAATTCGTTAAATAAAATTGGTGGCTTTTTCGGCCTCATATTGGGCATGGGATGATTCTTCATGTGTGGATGCAAGGGGTAGTACAACATCAATGGGACCCAATGCTTGAAATCCCAACCCCACCTAAAAGGGACTGTGGTTGATCGAGCTATGAAGGGATCTATTGTAGTTGTGTTGAACATAGGGTAGACTCTCATTCCATGTGCGTGGATGTTTGGAGTTGTACATGCACAAGATATGCACAATCATTATGTTGACGACCTCTGTCTAGCCATCAGTTTGGGGGTTGAAGGCGGTGGATTTGGTGAGCTTGGTGTCCAACAATGACTAGAGGCTGGACCAAAATGTGATAAGGAACATGTTGTCCTGATATGATATGATGGTTTTGGGTATCCCAAAGTGTACCCACACCCATTCGAAGAAGATCTTGGTAGTGGCCTCCGCTGTGATATTCTTCTTGCAGGTTGTGAGGATGGCCATCTTAGAAAACTAATCAACCACCATACAAACACAATCATTTCTCTTCTTGGTTGAAGGAAGGCCTGACATGTATTCCATCGAGATGGATTCGCATGGCTTGTTGGGAGTAGGAAAAAGGGTGTACATGCCTTACTTCTTAGTGGATGGTTTGGAAATGGTGCACACAGTGCATGACCTAATATACTTGATGATGTCCTGTAGAAGTTTAAGCTGGTAGAAATGATTCTGTAGTACTGCCCCAGTCTTTTCCATGCCAAAATGTCCTACCATTCGACTGTAGTGAGATTCTCAAATCATCTTCACACGCTTGTTTGAAGGAACAAAGAGGTGGCCCAGATGGCATAATAGTTCGTCATGAATATGAAAGTCAGTGACAGTTGCGCCTGTGCCTAGAATATGGTAAGTGGTAGCAAAGTCAGGATTTCTCTTGTAGAGTTGGGGCCACTCGGATGCCTCATGGAAATAAGAGTGGAGCACTGTGGTTAAGGATGCAAATAGAGTTCGATTAAGGCAGTCAACAAAAAGATTGGTGCTCCCTATCTTATATTTGATGTTGAGATGGAACTGCTGCAAGTATGTGGACCACTTTTGATGGCAGTCGTTCTGTAATTTTCTTTGTGTCTGCATGAACTACATAGGCTTGTGATCAGTGTGGATGAATGTCACCTTCCCAATAATGTAGTTCTTCCATTGTTGGCAGGCTTGTACGATGAAATACATTTATTTTTCATAGGTGGGGTACTTATGGACGACATATGATAGTGTCTCACTATGATATGACACTGGATGACCATGTTGAGTGAGGAATCCGCCCACAACATAGTCTAAAGCATCGATCTAAATATAAAAAGGTTTCTATAGATCAGGTAAGGATAGTACTAGAGTTGAGCACAAGGATGTTTCAAATCATCGAACGCTTGCTGTTGTGACTTACCCCACATGAAATTTTCCTTGCCACCACCCTTACTCACTTGGTTGACGACCCATGGAATATGGGAGAATCCCAACACAAACCTGCGATAGAAGTTGGCAAGTCCTAAGAAAATTTGAAGCTCGTTTAGTGTGGTCTGGGTTGAACAATCACGAATGACTTGGATCTTGGCTGGATCCACATGCACACTATGCTCATCAATAATGTATCCTAGGTATTGGACCCTGTTCATGTCGAATGAGAATTTTTCCAAGTTAACATATAACTTGTGTTGTTGTAGAGTGTGATGGACCTGTTGAATATGATGCAAGTGTTCTGCCCAATTCTTGTCAAAGACGAGGATGTTATCTAGATATACCACCACAAAAGAATTGGTGAAGGACTGCAATATATCATCCATAAATCTCATGAAAATTGCTGGAGCATTTGTCAAACCAAAGGGCATGACTAACCATTCGAAAATAACTTCTTTGGATTTGAAAACAATCTTCCTTCCATTAGTCTATTCTATTGGGACTTGATGGTAGCTAGACGTCAGGTCAATCTTGCTAAAAAACTTGGCTTCCTTGAGCTGGTCAAGAAGGTCATCAATTCAGAGAATTGGGTACTGGTTCTTGACTGTGATTTTGTTTAGGGACCTGTAATCAATGTAGAGTTGCCAAGTCCCATATTTATTCTATATGAGTACAATTGGACTCCCACAAGGTGAGGAGATGGGTCAATTGTGCCCCTTTTGAAGAAACTCTTGGATCTATCGCTTGATTTCCTCATTTTCCATCAAAGAGTGATGATAGACTGGCCCATTGGGTAGAGGTGCATCAAGGTTTAGATTGATTGAATGCTTGACCTAATAGTGCCGCAACACCCTAGTGGGTGAGGAGAATATGTCTTTGTATTATTCCATGATCTTGTCCACTTGCTTCTACTACGTGGAGAAGCCCTGTGCAAAGGCCATGGATGTGGCTATGACCTTCGGTTCACTTTGAGAGTGAATCATGAAGAAGAAAATTTCTCGGTCTGCAAAATGACCTTCCCGCATTGCTTAGCAGAGATCAAATAAATAACGGTAGGTGGAGCTACCTTTGGTATCCTGTACAATTTTCTACCCAAAGTAATAATAAAACTACGAGGTCTAGAATCATATACAACATGTCATTTCCAAAAATATGGTTGGCCTAAAACAACATCACAAAATTCAAGAGGGGAAATATCACACAATACCCCATCCTTGAAGGTCTTGATGTCGTAGGTCAGGTGACATTGTTGGCTGACGCATAGGTCTCTTCCTTGGTGGAGCCACCCGATGGTGTAGGGTTATAGGTGTGGCGTCATCGGAAGGTTCAATCACTTGAAGACCTTTTCTAATATCAGGTTCTTTTGACTTCCGCTATCGACAATGAAATGAAGTGGAGAACCCTTCACCCACATTTGGTAGTGAAAAAGGAATTCATCTTCCTCTGGTTCACTTGGTTGAACCTTGGTGGTAGAGACAATGACACTGGGTTCTACATCAATGATCCGCTTCCCTTTGTCTAGATCTAATTTAGAGTCATAACCTACCTCTGACTCTGAGGCTTTCAACTCAACCACCAATGATTGCTTTAAGCGACATTCATCAGTGTTATGCTAGGGGATTTTATGGAATTCACACCACTTCGTAGTGTCTTTCTTCGTCTTCTCATTACCTTTCTTTGTTTGCAGCTTGGACTGGTTTTTCTGAGGGGGTCCATCCTTGATATTTCCTTTGTTCTGTGGGTTGGGGCTGCCTTTTCGCTGCTTCTGCTATGAGGAATTTGTAGATCCAAACTGACGTTTCTTCTGTTTAAATTTATGCTCGAATTTGAAAACATATCGATATGCTTCTCCCAGTGATGAGATGTCCAGAAACTCCATTTCTATTTGGATGTATCTATGTAGACATCCACGATACTTGAGCACCAATTGTCATTCGAAGTCCTTGATAACTAACTTGGTGCACAAGGTATGGAAGATATTTGTGAAATATGGTATTGCCTGGTCCCTTTCCTGTTGTAATGTGGTCCATCTCATATACTGGTCATCATAGCTTCCAACAGGGTAGTATTGTTCCTTAATAACATTCCTGAAAGAATCCCAAGTGGAGGAAACCACACATATTATAGACTCCTTAGTGTTTCTTCGCTCACAGTAAGTTTCCCACCAATCCTTGACATGGGGGACAACCTTAAGGAGTGAAAAGGTTGTATTTTCTCTATCGTAAAACTTATGGACCAAAAAATACCCTTCTAGAAGATTCAATCATTTATCTACAACATCCACATCTATTTGGCCTTCAAATAAGGGGATATCAAAATTGTTTTTTACCTTGAAGGGGGTAGCGTGGCCGCTTGATGAATATGTGTCCCCTGTTGGCAGTCATCAAAGGATATGTGCAAAGTTATCCATCATCTCATTCCTTTTTCGTGCGAGGGATTCCTCGAGAAAAAGTTTAAAAAGATCTCCTGCTCCATCATCTCTCATTTATTCCACCATGGGAGGCCGTCATGATCAGCGGGGATGGTCTTGCAGGGGCTCAACCACTTCGATTCCCAACTCCTTGTACCCTGACCTCATTGGGAACATGCACAAAGAAACAAATAAGAAGCAAACCACTTTGATACCACTGATCTAGATTCATAAATGGAATGAAATGGAATACATATGTATAACAAAGAAATACACAAAGATATAGTAAAACTTGACTTCCATTAATAAAGAGAATATACTGAAAGTGTAAAAATGCAAACTGAAACAAACTTGCTTGAATGGTGGAAGCTTATCTTTTAGAAGAGATGTGACAATTATGTTCATTCGCAAGAACATCGTTACAATGAGGTTCCAAATGATTTTTTAACATAAAACATAAATGATAAAACCCTAAACATCCAAATATATAACCCTAGGAGATGAAGCACCAAAATTCATGTGGGCCCCGATGGGGTAAGTTGGTACATCAACTTCCCGGGGTCATAAATTTTGCGTGCGATTTTCATTTTAGGAGCACGATAGCTCATTGGAAAGAACTATATGAGAACTAAAAATGTTTCCATCACACTTTGTCTAAATCATACAGTGTGACTATGCCACGCCTGAAAAATATTGTTTAGGGACTCAAAATGGCCCCAAAAGTTTAGGACCCGAAAAACAAGGAAAAACTACCAAAATGGAAATTGTTCTTTGAGCCAGTGGAATAGGTGGGTGGCCATCGATATCCACCTGGATCACCAATTCCCATTCATGTTACCTAGTTTCCTCTTTCCAATTTTATTACCATAGTTTGAAGAATATGAGTTGAATGGTGTCCAAACAAACTGACTCCAAAGAAACCCCTTTTCACTCAATCCCCTGTGCATACAATGCAAAAGTAATGGGAAGTGGTGTTTTACTTCTACCCTTACAAAAACCACAGAACAATGCCAAGCATACCCTCCTATGGTAGGAATCTGGGAACGCTTGACCTAAATGAAGTGAGAAAGCTTCAAGCTAGCCTTCGTGCCTCCTAATAACACTTGAGGAGGTGTAGGCTCTACCTAGGAAAACTAGAAAACACAAAGGAGGTACAACAAAGATACAAAATAAATTAACCTTCCATGGAGCTCATGAGTTTGAAGAAGGTTCATTATCATGAATTTAACAGTTTTCATACCATTTACATAACCTTTTCCATGTGAATCCATCATACCAATAGGTTAGTGTTTCATTATGATGAAAAATGTGGAGTTGGTTTTCGGAGGAAAGGGTCAAACCATAATGCTCCTTAGTGTTCCTTCAACCTCCCTTTCATATGTTGTCATGATTGTGATCTCGACCCCACCTTTCCATGAAGTTGACAGGTGCCCTCATTCACACCAAATATTATACCTAACACCCTATATAGGGGAATGTTTAAAATTAGTGTCATTTAGCCATATATAATAAATATAGCTAAAAAGTGTTAAAAATAATATTTTCATTTTATTTAAAATGTATGGTATTATAAATGAATTAAAATAATACAATTAGATGAAAATCATAACATTGAAAAGATAAATGACATATAATATTATTAATAATTAAAAAAAAAGGTCAAATTATAAGTTAAAAAAACCAAAATTGAAAAAGAATTCGAAAAAACAAGTTTTTTTTTTTTTTAAAGGTTGATACTTTATAACTAAGAAGATTCAAAATCTAAAAAAACAACAAAAAAGACACTACTGGTAGCACCACTTTTTGAAATGAGGGTAAAAACTACCACTAAACATAACTTCTAAAAAAATAGAACTTTGAAGGGTTCTCATCAAGTTGGTAGCTACTTTTGTGTGGTATTGTCTTTTGCCTAACATCTACACATCATTGATATTTATCCTCCTAACAATTATCCAAGGAAGAAAAGATGTTGGATGTCTTTCCTTGATTTCCTTTCTTTAGCACCCCCCTTAATGGAATAATGGCCAAATATTTTAATCTAGTTTTGAATAGTAAAGAGAAAGTTGGAGGCCCAATTGTGAGATATCCTTGTAAATATATGGTTGAATATCTAATCTCAAGCTTTGGTTTTATTAACATTAGAACTAAGAGTGGGTAATTCACCTAGATACATAGGAGAATGGGGCTGCGTTTCATAGAAATTTTTTCAAATCATTGTTCAGTCCAATAGTCCTTTTTTAAATTAAGGTCTTTCTCTTTCTTCTACGATCATCCCTTTCAAAATTTCTATTCATAAATATATTTCTCTAGACATATTCTCTTGATAATTATGACCCTTCAATTTAGATTTAGCTCAATCTCGGTGGATCGTGAAGGGTTTAATGAATTGGTTGAAAGATCCTATAAATGCAATGTATTTAACCTCAATACTTCAGAGCAATCACATAAAATGTAGTTCAAAACCAAAGAACACAAGAGACAATAGATAAACCTTGAGAAATATCTCTTGTATCATTCATAAAAAAAAATTGAGAGCTATGTTCACTTGCTTCTTCAAGGGGGAAACCTTCTAGAGAAAGTCTCTCAAACACAGTATCAATTTTTAACTAAACATTACACAACCTTCTACTCAATATGTAGCTATCAATAGAGAATATTAACTCCCTACATGCCCACTTATAATGAGAGATTAATAACTAATTTGGGCCTTATTAAGGAAGAAGAGTCTTTTTACAATGAGTGACTATTAACTAACTATTTGGTGGGACTTATTCAAGGAAATTGGCCTCATACATCAATAAAATATCCTAAGTAAGGGGGTCAGGGTATGACCCTAACATGTAATATCCCCTCTAAGAATGCTGAAATGTTTTGAGTGTTTTACTCATTCAAAGATTATGACAAGCACTTGACTGATGTAGATTTTAACCTTGTACAATATTTTACTGAAAACATATTTTTAATAAAATAACATAAAAGATACAATGGAAAATACACACATTACACAAATATTTTTCCCCTGGAAATCCAAACCGGGAAAACCAACATATTCTATATTCATTCATAGTGATACTTTGTTTACAATACAATATACATATAAGAGACAACGACATCCAAAACCCTGACCCAATGACCTGGATTAGTCAACAACCCAAATTTTTTAACTGGAAATAGAAAAATATCTGCAAAAACCATTTGTCGAAAAACCACCCAACAATGGACACAAAAATCAAGGCGACACAAAAAACAAGGAAAAATGCGACACGTTTCTCGAGGATTTTTTTTTTCTCGGGGGTGCTGCCCCAAAACCCCCACGCAAGGGGGATATTACCCCCCATACAACCCCTGAAGGGGGGCCCTAACGTCCCTCCCTACGCGCCCAACGCAATGTAGTAGACACTACAACTATTCGTGCAAAGAATATAGCACATACCCAACATTTTCCCACTTGTTGTTATCTTTTCATACAAGGGGTTACATGGTTACATGATCAACAATCCATGGCAACAATTCTCATGGATCCTCTACACCAAGAGAAATTATCACTGCTCACATATTTTGTTAATGAATCTGCAACATTCTTCAAAGTGTCCACCTTCATCAACAACACTTTCTTTTCTTCAACCATGTCTCTCACAAAGTGATATTGAATATCAATATGCTTTGTCTTTGAATGATAAGCTGGGTTATTCACTAGAAAAATTGCACTTTGACAGTCACAATCTATCCTTACAACTTGTTGTACCAACCTAATACCTGGACACAATCTTTGTAATCATATTGCTTCCTTACTTGCATGAGTGGCTACGATGTATTCAACTTCTGTAGTTGAAAGTGCCACTACAACCTGTCTTTTGCTCATCCAACTGATTGCTCCTCCAAATAGGTTAAACACATACCCTCTTGTATATCTCATACAATCCAGATCTATAGCCCCGTTTGCATCCACAAATCCATGTATGTCCAACTCTTTGTCCAATCCTAGTCTTCCTTGGTAGCACAATCCATAGCTAGAAGTGCCACACAAATGCATGAAAACCCTTTTTACTGCTGTCCAATGCTCCTTCCGTAGTTTTGACATATACCTGCTCAAAACTCCCATTACATGTGCAATCTCTGGTCGAGTACATATCATTTCATACATCAAACTGCGAACTTCACTCGCATATAGAACATGAGAGATGTCCTCCTCCTCTTCTTGTGTCTTGGGACACTGATCCACATATAACTTTACACCAACATGAATAGGGACATTGATAGGTTTACATTCCCTCATGTTAAACCTCTGCAATATTGTCTCGAAACATTTTCTCTGATTTAACCAGAGTTTCCTCTTTTTCCTATCTCTTTTAATTTCCATGCCCAAAATGAAATTTGAAGCACCAAGATCCTTCATGTCAAATTTACAGGACAACTAAGTTTTCATATCCTGGATAATCTCCTTGTTATTTCCTATCAACAACATGTCATCCACATACAAGACCAAATAAATCAAATGATCACTACTTAATTTAAAATACACACAATGATCCTCTTTGCTTCTTGTGAAGCCAAGACCCAACATATAAGTATCAAATATTTGATACCACATCCTTGGTGATTGTTTTAAACCATACAAGGACTTTTTCAGCTTGCATACCAACTCCTTTCCCTTCATAGCAAATCCTTCTGGATACTTCATATAGATTTCTTCTTCCAAATCTCCATGTAGGAATGTTGTCTTCACATCCATCTATTCTACTTCAAAATCAAGTGCAACAACAACAAATAACATAAATATTATAGAAGTTAAATTGGCAACAAGAGAAAAATATCACCAAAATTAATTCCCTCAACCTGGGAATAACCATTTGCTACTAACCGAGATTTGTGTTTCTCCACTTTGCCTTCTACACTCAACTTCTTTTTAAATACCCATTTGCTGCAAATAGGATTTCTTCCAGTCGACAACTCCACTAGATCCCAAGCCTCATTCTTATCCAAGGATGCCATTTCTTCATCCATGGCCTTTTTCTAGAGATTTCCATCCTCTGAATCCACTACCTCCCTAGCAGTTCTAGGATCATCATCAGTAATAGACAAAGCAAAATTTGAACATAAATCAGATGGAGTATACCTTTTCAGTAGCCTTCTTTCTCGAACCGATATCCTCAATACTGGAGTATGAGGACCTTCTTCTTTGGATTCATGTTCTTCTGTAGAGTCTGATTCATCATATTTTAAGTCAAACTCTATTTTCTATGGTTCTTCCTTACTTGGTAGGAATTCCTATTTAACAATATCCTTCATTTATCTAAATACAAAATCTTGGCTATACACAACCTTGTTAGTTTATGGGTTCCAAAGCTTATAACCTCTGAGACCATCTTTATACCCAATAAAGATACACTTTTCATCCTTCTTATCTAGCTTACTCTTGTTTTCCTTTGGAACATGAACATAGGCCTCACAACCAAATACCTTGAGATGTGTGAGAGAAGGTTTCTTTCCAGTCCGTACCTCTTGTGGAGTCTTGTCATCCAGTGTTGATGAGGGTGATCTGTTGACTAGGTAACATGCAATACCCACTACCTCTGCCCAAAATTCTTGCCCTAACCCGACACCAATGAGCATGCACCTCTCTTTTTACATCAACGTCCTGTTCATCCTTTCTGAAACTCCATTCTACTGAGGTGTATATGGAGTAGTCTTCTGCCTTGCTATACCACACTTCTTACAAAATTCTTCAAATTCATTCTTGCATAACTCTCTGCCACTATTTGTCGTCAACACCTTAATTATTTTCTCTATTTGATTCTCAACAAGAGCCTTAAACTCTTTAAACCTATCAAAGACTTCATATTTCTTCATGCGGAAATATATCCAAGGATTCCTCGAGAAGTCATCTATAAATGGGACATAGTACACATATTTTCCCAATGATGGAACCGACATAGGTCCAAAAAAATCACTGTGAACTAGCTGTAAAATTCCTTCTCCCCTCATTGCACCAGAGGGGAATCTTACCCAATTCTTCTTCCCATATACACAATGTTCACAGAAATCAAAATCCATAGAGAAGTTAGACATACCTTCAACCATACCTTTACCATGTAGTAGTCGAAGACCCTTCTTTCCGATATGCCCCAATCTTTGATGCCACATCATAACCTTTTCTCTAGATACTATATGATTTCTTTCTTCTTCAACTCCAATATCAAGAACAATGGAACTATTACACTCATCACTAATAGTGCTTCCTTGCAACTTATACAGAGTTCCAAACCAAACTCTCTTCAACAACACCATTTCTCCCCAAACCATCCTGTGAGTTTCCTTTTCAAATATTGTTTTTACCCCTGCATCATCCATTTTTATTACATAAGTCAAATTTCTGGCCAATCCTGGGATGTGAAGAACACCAGGTAGTGTTCTAATCCTTCCATATATGAGCCTCAACTTGACTTTTCATCTACCTATGATTCTGGTTGTCGAGTCATCACCTAGGAAAACATTACCTACATCATACCTTTCATATTCACATAACCACTCCTTATGGGAATTCATATGAAAGGATGCACTTGAGTCAACCAACCATGCCTCATGATCTGCATGTGTGATTGAATAAGCCAAGTACACATCCCCTCCTTCTTCCTTGCAGGTATTTTCTTCTGTAGAAGGAGATTCTTCATATCCCTTCTTTTTTTCAACTTTGGATCTACACTGCTTCTTATTGTGCCCTTCTTTTCCACATCTCCAACATACATTTACAAACTTTCTGGGAGACTTAGATCTTCCCTTAGACTTAGACATCCCACTTGAGGAATTAGATATATTTCTTTCCCGGGAGTGTCGTCTTGAAAATAATGCATTTTTTCTCTGTCCTTCCATCTCATCTCCTCCGACAACAAGGATGAGACCATTTCATCAAACTTCAGGGTAGTTGTATTACTACTTATGGCCACAACCAGACTATCCCAGTAGTATGATAAAGAGAACAATAAACTTATACACTTATCTTCATATGAAATTTTAATCTCAACAGATACTAACTGACTTACCACAATATTGAAGGCATTCAAATTCTCTACCACCGAGTCTCCATCTCTCATCCTCAGGTTATACAACTTATTTCTCAAGAATAGTTTATTTACTAAGGACTTGGATTGATACAAATTCCCCAACTTATCCCATAAATATTTGGTTGTAGCTTCCTCTGACACATTCAATAATACAAAATCTGAGAGGCAAAGTTGGATTATGCTCTTCGCCTTCTGATCCAACTTTTTCCAGTCATCCGTTGAAGTTACTGTAGGTGTAGTACTTGGATCCACCGCAATCCACTGATCTCTGTCCACCAACAGATATTCCATCTCGAGCTTCCACAACTCAAAAAATTTCCCATTAAACTTCTTGATCTCCATTTTCGAATTGCTCGCCATTTCTTTTCACCTGAAAAATCAATACCACAGATCTCACACTGTAACAAGGCTTATGACATTCCCGAGCCAAACCCTTGACCACAAAGGCATCCCCCTAAAGCCAACAAAGCTCTGATACCAAATGTAGATTTTAACCTTATATAATATTTTACTGCAAACAAATTTTCAATAAAAGAATAGAAAAGATACAATGGAAAATACACACATTACACAAATATTTTTCCCTTAGAAACCCAAACTTGGAAAACCAACATATTCTATACTCTTTCATAGTGATACATTGTTTACAATACAATATACATATAGGAGCTAGTGACATCCAAAACCCTAACCCAATGACATGGATTAGTAAACAACCCTAATTCCCTAACCGAAAATAAAAAACCATCGGCAAAAACCATGTGTTGAAAAACCGCCCAACAATGGACATGAAAATCAAGGCGACACGAAAAATGAGGCAAAAATGTGACACGTTTCTCGAGGATTTTTTTTTCCAGGGGTGCTGCTCTTGAACCCCCACGCAGGTGGACTATCGCCCCCTTGCAACCCCCGAAGGGGGGGGGGGGGG
>ML830355.1:13063-30131 GCA_009831015.1 Picea engelmannii | reverse complement strand
AAAAGATTTTTGAATTCATGCACGAGACTCACCCTGGAGTGCAGGTGGAATCTCTTATCTTACAAACCGAATTAGTTCTGAAAGGGTCATTTTCATTTGGTTCTTTTTCATCACGAAGCAACATTATTTGAAAGCACCTCCCTAGATGGAGTCCTTCTTTGTGCCCTCGGTATTGAACATAATCTAGAAAAGCACCCTTGCTTCCTTTTCCCCCATAACCATATCCCTATCCTTTCCCAAAACCCTCGTCCTTCTTACTCTCCCTATGCACATCCTTATAACACCAATGTTTCCAACTCTACATCCTCTCACACCCTCCCCTCCCCCCAATCAGTGCCACTATCATAAAAATGAAAACTATGATACTGAATATTGTAGGTTCTTACAATTACAAGCCACCTCTACCACCTTATTTGTGGAGGAGCATGCCATTACATTTTCTAATTCATCTCCATATCCTGACCCATCTTCTCAACTAGAAATCATCCCTCTAACCAACCCTAATATAGAAGAACCTTCCTTACTCTTAAGACTAAATAAAATCATTTTCACTCTCCAAATATCCTTTTTACTAATAATTGTCAAGTGAAATACCAACTAGCCATGATCATCCTAAAAAATGCAGCCAAAATAATCTCATATCCTAAGACCTTGTATTTCATCTTCAACTCCCCACCAAATCACACCCCTCTCCTTATCACCTCAGTTCATGGGTACAATAGGACAAACCTCGTCTCCTAGTTAATTAACATTATGCAATAATGTTTTCCATAGGGCCTTTCCAAGACACCATTGGATGCAATGTCTCCTCCCTTGATTAATCTAATTTACTCTTAGGAATTCCATATCAAAATCACTGTAATGAATTATAAAATGCCTATTGAAACACATAAAAATTGTTTAAATACAAAAAAACCTATGAAACTACCAATAATTCTATAGTCCATCCAATAATATTGCATAAACATATTTCTCTCTATGTTGTAACTTGCCCCAAGCAATCTTCTCTATTTACACCATCCTCCTTCTAGACCTTCTGAAATGTTAACCCTCTTCCCACCCCTCCTACCCCATACATACCTCACTCTATTGCTTCCATTCTAAATCCCCATCATCCCCAATTCACCATAACCCATCTTTTGTTTTCCTCTCTCATAGTCCCTCCAAAGAATTTTATATCATCCCTTAATACACTTTAACCCATGTTGTCAGTTTCCTCTCTCTCTCTCCCCCTTCCATGACCTAATTCCCATAATTCTCACAAGTGATATAACACTGAGATCTCAATAATTCCATACCAAATTTAGCATATTGAAATTATCAACGTCCTGGAAATCAATATTTCCTTTCTCCTTCCACTCCACCAATATTTGTCATGATCAGTACTCACACTCAAGTGGAATCTATAACTCTTCCCATGCCCATTATATAGTAGCTTACAAGGACCTATTCATGGAGTTGGATTGTTATCTATGGCACAATAATATGGCACATGATGTCTATTAATGGGGATAAGGATTTTTCTTCCAACATCGTTTCTCTTATCCCTAAACAACCAACACTCTCTCTTTCATTTGTGAATTTTGGGGCACATGAGAGACATGACCTAAGGGGAGTCTGCCCCTTTGCTGCCTAGAATGTATTGATTCACAACACATGATGTACATGAAGTAGGGTGCTCCATCCCATCCTATTATTCTCCAATAGATACCGAGGCAACTATCAAAATGTATTCTGGAAATTTATGCCTTTTATATCATGTACTATGTGCTATGGATTTTTTCCTTTTACATTGGTAAATTATGGAAGTTGTTTTCTTTAGGAATGAGAAATTTTTTCATCCTAAAAACCATTCAAAATGAAAAATTCAAATTGATTATGTTTGTCAATATCGAACCTCAATTATGCTAGATATGAGAAATATTTTTAACTTCTTGATATTGGGAACCTTTCCTCGATCCCAACGGAAAGATCAACTCTTGAGTCTAATCTGCTAACTAAAATTTGGGTTGGAAATTATTGAAGGCTATTTAAGTTAATATTGATCACGATGAGAAACACCTTTTCCAAAGGAAACAAAAAAATTGTTGAATTTTGTTTCAAATCATGACTAGAACAAAGTTTATAGCTTTTGATATCAATTATTCTATTAGGTAGCTAGAGAGGTAGTGGGGGGCCCAGAGGGCCCATAGTGATAATAGTGGAGGCCGTTAAATGTAAGGTGGACTAGGTCCACTATAGTATTAAATAAGGCCCACTATGGTAGTTAGATATAATAAATGTAAGAGGACTTACTAGAAGGTTATACTTCTAGAAGGTTCCTCCTCTAGAATGTTCTTAGGTGGTTGGTAGTACTATATAAATGGGTTCAAACAATGTAATGAGATATGAAGAGAAGTATTGTATTTGGAGCTGGATCTAATTAGGAGGTTCCCCTCTCGAAGAGACAAGTGAACATAAGAGGATCCCTTCCATAATAGGATCCATTGTATGGTGTTTCCCTACCTAAAGGGTTTTGATATAATAAAGTGGTGGTTTTCTATATTGTTCCAATATATCTTGTGTAGTGATTGTATTAAGATATATTTGGTACTATTGTGGTATTTTGTATTCAGATATTTGGTACTTAACAATTGGTATCAAAGCACTTTCCTTGGCCAAAGAATGGAAGAATTTTTAGCTCTTTTTGCAATTTTTTTTCAAAGAAAAAAAGAGGGTGGCACACTTCAGGTTCCGATATGAATCTTTATGAGAGGAATTTGGAAAAACAAATTGGATGTTTAAATTCCTCTCAGAAAAATACCCAATTTCAAAAACAAATCAGTCGAAATGGAGTCCAGGAAGTAAAGTTATAAGCATTTTAAATTCGACAACTTTTCATGGTTTTTCCGGAAAAAGCCACACGATTTACACAGTAAGTTATTTTTAAACCATGATTTTCTGTTGAACATTCCTTCCAAGAAAGATGCATTTCACAAGAAAAGATGATGGTATTAGTATTGAAGAATTCATAACATTTTTAAAATCAGAGAATCCAATAACTTGGAGAATAAGACTATCCACTAGCTTAATGGATTATGCTGAGATATGGTGGCAATCATTGGACTCTACCAAGATGATGGCACTTTCCAATGCAACATTTGAAAAATTATTTTTAGACAAGTGATCTCAAACCAAGATTAAGAATAAAGAAAGCACCACGAGTTTATTTTCATGTGACAACTCTATATTATAGGTTCCGGGATGTATTCAAAAAGAAAATATCATTGTTTCTATTAACCCTAGTTGCATGCATAATTTTATCAATGTTCAATTGGTTAATAGATTGCAAGTTCCTACAAAGAATATTCAAAGCACATAGGTTGAAGGTGAAAATATTCAAATTTTTAAAGATTTGAAGCTCACTATGGATACATATGTGTTGCATTTTAATTTTCATGCTATAGATATGGCTGATGCGGATATAGTTTTGGGATATCCTTGGATGGACTCAGTTGGTACAATTAATATTAATGTGCAAAAGAAGTTTCTAAAGATTTGGTACAAGAAAAAGAAAATTACATTGCAATATGTGTCTCTTAGTAAGAAAGAAGGGCCTATGGGGGAAAACAAAGAAGTTATTGCTGAGTCTGAAGTTGAATCAGGGGTAGAATCTATAGAAGGAGATGAAGCAAAGCCACAAGAATGACACAATAAAGAAGCTAAGAAGGTCATTGAATCAAAGGCACAATGTGTTGCATATTTCAAGAAAAAAGAACAGGTTCCTATAGTTGTTGTATATCATCATCCACATCATATAGAGAAACAAAAATCATCAAGGCAAGGGTGTGAGCGTCAACACACTTATGCACCAACAGGGCACCAAAAAGGAAACCAATCCGATGATACATGGAGGCCTACCAACACTACAAGAAGACATCAGGCTAGAGAACCAATCCCATGGAAACATCGATACGATGCAGAGCAAGATCAAGGTGGAAAGCCAACAGTTGGAAATCATGTTCGTCTTCCATTAGGATGGATGGATGGTCGTACTTGGTACTAGTTGGATACCTTGCTTAGCCGGTCATATTGTTTGGTTTCTTCTCGTGTTTCGAGGACAAAACATGTGAAGGGGGATGGAATGTAGTATACTTAAGGGGGTAATATGGGGTACCTAGGGAGGTAACTAATGGGGATGTGATTATGTATTATTAGTGGAAGCCATTCAATGTAAGGTGGACTAGGTCCACTATATTAAATAATGCCCACTATGGTAGTTAGATATAATAAATGTCAGAAGGCTTTCTATAATGTTCCTAGAAGATAGAGAGGGTTATATAAAGAAGTGTAAGCAATGTATTGAGGCATAATGAAGAATATTGTGAATGTATCGGGCATTTCTTGAGTAGTTTTATACTTCCTTAAGGATTAATATATGGTGTTACCCTTTTTTCCAGCAGAAAAATTTCTCAATTATATTAAAATATAATTTGCTTCACTTAGTGAGGTTACAAAACCCTTTTACATCAAGATAAGTATCATGTATCTAACAATGATCTATATCCCTTTATAGAAAGAAAAAGATCAAAGCCATACATCAATCCTCAAAAGATTATACAAGGTAAAGGGAGTAATGATGAGTGAACTGTAAGGTCCAAAAAGTAATGTCGGACTTATTACTATATCTATATCTGGATTACAAAAAGAGAAAATTTTGTAAATAGTTATCAGCCTCCAAATTTCTTAGACAGTAAGTGTTAATAGAGCTTTAGAAAGTGTGTAGGGCCCTCATTCTCATCTAAATAGTGTTTATAAGTGAATATTCCAATTTGTTTATGGAGAGCAGTCTTTGAGAGGGAATCCACTTCCTTGTTGTGCTTCCAAAATGCATGCTTGTAACTAATGTTCCTGAAAGAAGAGTGCAACTCTCTAACTCTGTCCATCCAGCCCAAAAGTGAGGAGACCTGGATCTTTCCTTTGTTTTTTATCTAGTCAATAACAATTTTAGAATCCCCAATGATTTGTATATCCTCGATATTAAGTCTGGAAGCCAAATGGAGAGTTGCCCAAACCCCCAGTAGTTTCGCCCTAGTATTGTTACCAGGACCACAGCTGAAAGTCCAGTTGTAATAAGAGTTCTTAGAAATTCTTAGTAAGCCTCCTGCAACGCTTTGTTGATCATCTGATTGCGCAACACCATCAAACCATTCTGTAGTCAAACCCTCTATGATATGTGTCTTTGATTTTACTTTGATAGTTGTCTGTCTTGAGTGAGAAACTTTCCAATTTGAGTACATACCAAGAGTTTTATAGACCACTGCTGTTGTGGAAGGAACCTCGTTTGCAAAGACTTTGTTGTTTCTTTCCATCCATACAAAACAACATATTAATGGAGGAAGAGCTAAATTTGATCTCTCCTTTTTTCTTTAGTTATCAAAACAATCTAGAATGTTGGTCCCATCCCAGGCCGATGTTAAATTTTGATCAATAGAAATACGGTCCCAAACCTGTCTTGTGAATGGGCAATTGAAAAAAGAGATGAAATATTGTCTTGGCCTCACTAGAGCAGAGTTGACATATGCTGGGTCCAACCCAACCTTTTCTTTGTAGTGTGTCCCAGGTGAGTATTCTATTCTCAATGGCTAGCCAAATAAAAAGTCTAATTTTTTGTGGAATGTTCCATGACTTGAGTTTTTTCCTCCAGCTGACCGTAGTATGTATCCAAAGTGAATTTGTGATAGCAGTATAAAGGTTATGTACAGAGAGACGACCCGATAAGTCACCCCCTGTCCACAATAGCTCATCCTATTTGTCAAGAAGTAATATACCAAAGCTCATGAGATCCATGCAAAACTTGTCCCACTCCAAAGCTAGATCAGTTGGGAGACCAATATCTATGCTAGATTTCCAGCAATTTGATATGGAGCCAAGTCTGATCTTTTGCTTGGAGTAGGTAGAAGATATTTGAATCTTGTAACCAATTTAGAAGCTGGGGAGATAAAAAGGAGGTGGCCCCCAGTCCCAAGAAGTGATCCTTACCAATAATGATAGAAAGTCCCGATTCAGGGATCCATGAGAGCCAAAGTGTAATCATAAAAGTTGATCTAACCATATTTCTCCAAGTTTGCTATGCCGATCCCACAACAATTGGTGTCAATCTAAACCAAGTGGCCACCAAACAATGTGGGAGATACTTGTCTTTAATGAAAGTATGCCAGATCCCCTCTTTGGTTAGCACACGCCAGAGCATGTTTGCAGTCAGTGCTTTATTAAAGTGTAGAATGTTTATGAGTCCCCAAACTCCCTTGTGTTTTGGCTTTGCTAATGCATCCCAACTACAGAGATGAAGGCGGTTTAAGTCAGAGCAACCCGTCCAAAGAAAATTGAAAGCTAATTTTATGAGCTTGTGAAGTACAGTGACAGGTATTGTTGCTAAGGCCACCTAGTAGACTGGTTGTCCTTCCAGTACTACTTTGATAAGAGTAAAACGACCTCCTAAAGAAAGCCAATGATTTCACTTATGTCCAATCCTTTTTTCCACCTTAGACACCAACCAATTCCAATCAGATATTTTGTATGAGTCCGATTTTATAAAATATCCAAGATAGTTGAGGCCTGTAGAGAGCTGCACAAAAGTATGGGAAAATAGTTCTTTAAGCTGGGTCAGTGTCTGTTCTCGGAGGTTGGCATAATGGAAAGTCGATTTGGACCAATTTATCTACAAACCAGTGGCCCTACAGAAGTTGTGTAAGATGCTCTGGATTTCCTCCCATTCCTTAATGGAGTCATTTGTCATAATAAGGACGTCATCAACAAACAATAGATGTAGTATATTTACAGGCCTAGATACTTTAACTCCTAAAATCTTTCCTTGCAACTGACCATGTTTTAGGAGTAGGCTTAAACCTTCCATAACCAGAATGAACAATAAAGGGGAGAGTGGGCAGCCCTGCCTCAGTCCTCTACCACTATGAAAGAAGGGTGAAGTTTCCCCATTAACAAGAACAAAGAAGGTTGCACTAGATACACAACTCATGATCCACTAGATGGTTGTCAAACTGTAACCTGATTGAACCGGAATCAAATGTAGGAAATCCCAATCAATGCAGTCAAAGGATTTTTTGAGATCAAGTTTAAGAATTAGATCCTTTGAGTTTTTTTCCTTAATGCTGTGTAGACATTCTTGTGCCGTGCCGATGGCGACCAATATCTATCTACCTTTTAAGAAGCCCAATTGTTCACTTGACAGAGATCTCGAGAGGACATGCTTTAGCTGATTTGCAATAATCTTTGAGATCAATTTGTAGCACAAATTGCAGAGTGCAATTGGTCTGTAATCACCAAAATATGTAGGTTTATTTTCTTTTGGAATTAGAGTCAGGAAGGTTGAGTTTAAAGAGCCAAACACTTTTCCCCTCAATCTAGAATCTTCTAACAGATCTAGAAGATCATCGCCAACTAGCTCGAAAAAATGGAAAAAGAATTCGACTGTCCAGCCGCCTGGGCCTGGGCTTTTATCTTTGAAACAAGACTTTAAGACATATCTAAATTCCTGTAGTGAGAAAGGACAATCCAATAGGTGAGTATCCTCCAAACTAACCGAGCGAGGGGAAATACCAGCTACCCTGACAAAATCTTGAATTAAAGTATGATCAGTTGCCCCATAGAATGATTTAAAATGGTTTGTTGCTGTTATTTTTAATGCCCACTGTCCCTTGTGGATGATTCCAGAATCATCAATGATTTCCCAGATATGCTTTTTATTTCTACGAGAGCTTGCATAGTGATTATTTTTTTTTGTATTTTGATCACCGCATTTAATCTAGATATCCCCACTGTGTTGGCGCCACATATCCTCTTCTTCCAAAAGGATCTGATTCCGTTCAATTTCCAAGAGTTTTAGAGTTTTATCCCTGCCGCGCTGTCCTCCAGCTTGAAGGTCCGCTTGTAAGAAGGCCAGTAGTTCAGAGTCCAACACTTTAAGTCGGTGTAATTTTTGTTTTCTGAGTTCTTTTGCCCAAAGATTTACTCGATACTTAAGACCTTTAAGCTTCCATAATAGTCTTTTTTGCAAATCCAGCTTGGTCATAAAGTTGGGATCTTTCCAAACATCTAAAACAATAGAATTGAAATCAGACTCAAGCAACCAGCTCAAGTTGAACTTGAATGGAAAAGATTTCGGAAACGGTTGGGAGTCGAGTTGAAGGAGGATCGGGGCATGATCCAAGAAGAAAGGTAAATCTACCCAAGTCCTTAACCTACCATCCTATAAGGCTAAGTCCTCAGTGAGTAAGAACGGATCCAATGTTTTAGAGATAACTTCTGGCCCCGAGTGACCATTGCGCCAAGTAGGAACAATATTGTTCGGAAGAAAGTCCACTAAATGATGTTCTTGTAGGAGAGAGCCAAAATATCCAGCCAATGGATCCAATGATGCCTTTAAACCCCAAATTTCTCCATCATTAGTAGTGAAGTTTAGATCCCCAACAACAATCAGATTGGTTCGATAAAAAAGTACATTGTCTGCTACCTTATCCCAAAAGAGTTTGTTGTCATTACAAGGACCATACATATTTAACAACGTGATTCGATGATCATTCTATAGGATGGTACCTGTCAAGTGGATACCACCACAACAGAGGTAAGGTGCCAGAGTAAAGTGCCAGAGTAAACTTCAATGGATCCTAGGAAACTGCAAGTCCACTCGAAGTGCCCGAAGAGCTAGCTGTACAAGTATGCCATTGTGGACAAAAATTGTTCAAGAAGGTTCTAGCTTTTGTGCCATCAACTAAGGTTTCCTGTAGGAAAATGATATCTAGAGTTGTCTTGTTGAGAAGATGTTTGAAGGAGGCCGATTTGAGGGTCCCTCCCACCCCTCTGATATCAAGTGAGAGAATAATCATGGTTTAGCTCTCGCTAGGGATTTAATGCCTCTAAGCGCTCCGAGATCAGAGTGTGGAGAAGGAAGAGTAGCTAGTGTTTTGTCAGAGGAGATCGCTTTGCGGCGAACACTCCTTGTTTTTATAGGTGAATGTACAAAACCCCTCCCCTTTGACCAATAATAATCTTTTTCCAAGTCCTCCCCAGAAATTCCAGTAAAATCTGGATCCAATTCCTTCTCCTGTGGATGGAAGATAGCTTTACCAGAGTAAATAGGTAGAGGTAAAGGGGAAGTAACTTCCCTACAAGACAGAACCAAACTATCGAGGATAGCACCAAGGGAACTATCCCCAGGCTCGGGTTCTCTGTGGCTCGCAAAAAAGTCCCCCATCGGCTCTGAAGACTCACCCACCAGGCCAATATCAGTTTCTAGTGAGGAAGTAGTGGAGTTTTTAGCAATGGAAGGGGCTGGAGGATTCTCACCCAAGGGGGGATAAGCGACTTGAGGAATCAAGGGAGCTGGGGGGGTGAATGACTGTACCCGAGAAGTTTCTCCTATAGAGTGAAAAGGTGGCCGAGAGAGCAAGAGATCAGGTTGGATAGTAGATTGTATCCCAGTCCTCAGAGATGTGTCAACAATGTCTATTGTCACAGTGCAAGTCTCCCTCACTGGAGAAGAGGCCAAGGAGTGAGTGGTTGGGACATTCATAGCCAGAGTAGAGGAGCAGTCTAATCGGTCCCTCTCCCATGCAGTGAACGAGAAATATAATGAACAACAGATATATTTGAACTTACCAGTTAATGAGTCCAGAACTTCAGTGTCGACCTTGTTGGAGCCGCCATTGTTTTTTACCCTGCGCAATTTTCAATTTTGATATTTGAGATCTAAAGTTGCTTTCCTTCCCCTTCCGGAATCTTAAAACTCGAGAAATCTTGTCGCCTGAGAAGAAATGCTTTTCCCGCTTTCAAAATAGAACCATTCGCAAGTACATTTGCTCTTTTGTTTTATTTCGGGGTCTCGCAAGTCGGACACTTTATTTCTTGAATTCCCAAGTCCCGAGTCGCGAAAATGCGAACTCGGTTTTAAATTTTCACCCAAGGCATTAACTAGGGTAAAACCTTTAACCATGATTAGACGTCGTCGGGATTTCGTGCCTCGGCATCCGTCAGACCTGAGTTTTTGTTCTTGCAGCCCCGATAGCCGAGAACACGATGGCTTTGTGATAACCTTGGTCAAACACTAAGGGTTAAAAACTAACCATGGTTAAATTTGGTTCTTGGTACTTCGTCACTCGACACTTTCTTTCATCAAGTTAAGGTGTCTAAAACTCCGATTTGCGAAGCTGCGAGATGATTATAGCAAGATTAATTAGTCGCCTAATCTTAGTTTTCCTTCTCTTAATTCGAGCCTTAATTATCGCCACATCACGATATCGCGGCTCGACGTATCATTCTCCCAAAAAGTTTGTCTTCGAATTCCTGAGTCGCGATATGGTGATTTAGTTAATTATATAATTAAGGATGTGCCAAATCACTGTTACGGTTAATTAAGCTAAGATCGGCACTCGCAGTCTCGCGAGTCGAAGAATCGAAATGTAAAAAGGGAATTCACGATGCGGCGAAATGCGAGAAAATTATTTTCGTTAAAGATTTGTAATTTCAATTTAAAACGAGATACGTCCCGCGCATCGAGGTTGGCACACTTCACGAGGCATTTACTTGCTCTCCATAACCCGATTGCCTGTCAAGCCGCCGAACATTGATGACATTAATGGAAAATTAGGGTAAATCCTCGAATAAATAAAATCGGATTTATACAATAAATTTGATTTTATTTGCGATTTGACAGATTTATTTCAAAGGTACTGGATTTTCAAATAAATACGAGAGTTTCGTTCTATTTTAAAAAAAATGTTTCTCATAAGCGCACAGAGCTCACCATTTCTCCGAGGGAACTCATTTCCGCATGTATACACAGGTCTATTGCAGAAGAGCGAAAAAACAAGCGTCAGCCATGGCTCCAAGAAGAGCAGCGAAAGCAGGTGTCGAGGTTGCAGCACAGGGTCCAGACAACGTCTCAGATACTTCTCCTCGGACTGGCGGCTCAGTAGACACCTGGTCGTCTATCACATATATTCTGAAATCCGAGTTGGTAAACTACCCAGACTCAGATGACGATGACATTGATATTGTAAGGGACGACCTGAACACTAAGTACAAGACAATTGTTCAGTCGGGGATGCACCTGGTTGCAACCAGACCTCGGTTACTCCCATACTACGACATGATCCGATGGGCATTGGATCACATCGACCTGCCCACCAAGACTATCATAAATGACCGACGGAACACGATCGGGACTTTCAGACCGGAGCATATCCAATCTATGTTTAAGCTACCGGCGACTTCAGAATTTATATATGGCAATGAATTCCTGGAGGAATTCAAAAAGAAGGAGTGCGAAGAATATGATAAAACCATGCCTGGTTTGATAAAAGATTGGGTTTCGCGCCCCGCGATATTCAGAGCGAATGACAAGGGCGTGTATTCAATTTCTTCGTTGGAGCCACAGTATAGGTATGTGGCGATGATGACGTGCCGACTTTTCGGAAGTGAGGATACCGCGCATTTTTACATCCGGTGGGTACCTCTCATCTTCCGGGTAGCAGAAGGTTCCTCATTTAATTGGGCGAAGATGCTCTCCGACAGTTTGTTCAACAAGATCATAGAATACCGGGAGAAAAAAGCAGCCGGGAGACCATCCGGATTCTACATGTCCGCGTATATCATGGACGCGATTTGCTCCATGACACCTTTTCCTTTGATGAATTGGGCTTGGAGTCCAACCGAAGAAAAAATTGTGCATGAGTACCACGACAAGCTGTGGGAAAATAATGCAGATAAGTTTATTTATGAGATTTTCAACTGGGTGATGGTGCCCCTGCACGTCGCCATTTTTGGTCTTTTGCCACCCCGCATCTCGGATAGCATTGCTGCGAACCTGAGCAGTATCGCGGACTGGTACGTAGAAGAAGAATTATCCTATTTTAGAGTTTTCGGAGCTGCTGTTCCTCCTCTGGCGCTCCCTCAATTTATCCCCGACAAACTGGCATGTCGCGAGATTGCTCGACAAACAGTGATCAGCGGCGTAAGCAAAGAACTGAAAGCATCATCAAAGAAGGTATGGCCGTTTTTCCCTGTTCGGTTAAATTCCTATTCCTTATTAGATTTTGGACATGCTAAGGCTGAAGCTGCAACCTTAGAAGGCTTGAATTTGGCCTATATTGAGTATAAAAAGCATGATCCACAGAGGATCGTAAGCACCCATTTGGGAAATTGTGGATTAAAAAGGTTCGAACACGAATGCTCACCCTCGGATGATGTTTTCCGAGGGGCGAGATCCTATCCGGAAGTACAATTCCGAATCAGATCTCTAGCGCCCGAAGATAGGGATTCTGTTTTAAAATTTCAGGAGAATAGGAAAAGATGCCTCCCCGTTGTGTTGGGAGGTTTGGGCCTTTCCAAGGACAAAGAAAAGGAGGCCGAGAGTTCTGAGGGGCAAACATCTAATCCCGAAAAACGTCAGGAAGGGGAGCAAGAGAAGAGTCCCGAGCAGGAAAAGAATCCCGACCAGGAGAAGAATCCTGAACAGGGGAAGGATCCCGAAACAGAAAAAGAGACAACTGACCCACCCAAGGAACAGGGTCCAGAGGTGGAAGTGAAAAACACCGACCCGCCCGAAACTCAGAATCCAGAGACAGGGACAGAGACGAAGACCCCCAATCCTCTGAAAGAACATGACTCGCTTGTCACACCAGGAAAGGTGGCGAAGCAGATCGGACAACCCATCACCTCTGTCACACCTTTACAGTCGGCACAGGGAGACGTTAGCGAGGGATGGATATTTGGTGAAGAATTAAGACCTATAAGGGCAGAGGAACTCCCCCCTAATGAGTTCTTTTTTGACAGAAAGAGAAAAGCTGTAGTAAAGCGGGAATTTTATCAAGAAGGAGAGTCCACTGTAAAAAAAATTCAAAGTAATGACAGATGGAAAAAATAAGAAGAGTGATGAATTTGCTACAGAAATAGCAGGGATGCTAGGAGCGTATGCGTCAGCAAACCAATTCTCGGTTGCAATGTTGAAAAATCAGCTCAAGAGAAAGAACCGATTGATCAAGACTCTTGAAGCCCGAGTAGCTTCGGCTGCGGAAGACGCTAAGAGTCAAGCGAGTGGAGCAATAGAGCTAGCCCAATTGGCCGACAAGAAAGAAATCGAGTTCCTCAAGACCAAGATGGAACAGGCAAATTCAGTGATCCGAGATGGGCGGGTGCAGTCCGGCCACCAGAGGGATACGATCACACAATTACAGGCTCAGTTAGAGGCCGCAGAAAGCAAGGTGATTGACATCGAGATTGTTAAATCCCGAGCAATCGACATTCGGAGCAGGGTCTCTTCTTCTCAACAGAGTCTACTAAACAAGATAGGGGAGTTTCGAAAAGATTGCTTGTTAATGAATCAGATTTATGAGAATCTGATTGTCAAGGAAAGAAACGCAGAAGCTGCTCGGGTCGTCTTCCAAGAAGCAGTGATAGCTACCAACAACAGATTTTCAGCAGGGACCCCCGGGCTCTCCATTGCCGAACAGACTAGGGGTAATATTTTGTTAAAGAATTGGGAGCATGATATTACTTTAAGCAAGGAGCAGGCCCAAAAAGTGACGAATTCACTAGAGGAAACCTGCAAAGTCATAAAAGGTGAGCTGTTAGGGATGGAGAGTGGAGGAGACACAAAGATACTAAGGCAGATGAATATGGAGCAGATCTCCCTCGACATAAAGGAGAAAAATGAGAGAAATTTGACGGAAATCTCTAAGATGGACAGGGCAGACATGGCTCAAATTGATGAGCATCTAATTCAACCCAGCACACAACTCGGCACCCTTAATATTGTTGATGCATATATGGGAAATAAACTTCCACAATTAGCTCGAGAGTGCTATTTTGCAGAAGCCATTTGTCAAGCAGAGCTGTCACAGCTTGTGTCCCATTTCGTGGACAAATGTAGGATATGCACTGAGTCTATGCAAAGACAAGCACCTGGCACTTCTTGAAAACAGAGTAGAAGAGATGGAGTGATTTCGCTCCTAACAGCTGCCAAATGGAACCGCCACAGCTTGTATCCGGTTTTACGGACAAATGTATCATATGCACCGAGTCACGTAAAGGAAGCACCTGACACTTTTTGAAAATAGAATATGAAAGGGAAAATTTGTATAAATAGATCACCAGAAGAAGAACCAAAGGCTGGACTTTTTGGTACTGAACTGTAAGAGAGTTTTTTCATTAAAGGAGTTAATACAAGCAATTTGAAGATTCCCAATTCTGTCACGATTGTGTTACAAGTTTGTTTCGTTATGTTTTTTGTTTCTTTTCATTTTGCTCTACATAATTGATGAAGTATGACTATAATTTAGTACGACCACTACTATGGTGAAGGGATTCCATATTTTCTGTAATTGTTTCTTGTCTTTCCTCTGCACCAGCTATCAGCGGGTGTAAGACCAATTTACATTTACAAAATTTTATGTTTATTTACACTACGTCAATTATGTTTATGTCAATTTCTTCTTCTGTGTATACGTAAGTTTTCCACCGATAGGAACTGTGCGTTATCTACAGATAAATGTTTTCTCTCATCTCACGTTATTTTTACCAAAAATAATACAGTTACAGGAAAGGGCCTTCAATTTGCATGCTTATTTCGTTTTTTCATGCAAAAGTTTCTCTTTATTTCGTCCGAATTGAAACAACAAATAAACTCTCTCTTTAAAAAATCATTTCCATACTGAAATTGTTCCTCAATGACTGTCCCTGTAGTAACTCAACCTAACATTCAACCCGGACTATCTAATCAAATACATATCGCTCTAAATCTCTTCGACACAATCCTTAAGACTGCGAATACCCGGGAGGAATTGGAACGTTCATGGGCAGCCATTGAACAAGATATTACTACCCAGGAACAGTTGGAAGCTAGACAACGAGAACATAGAAATCCTCACTAGTTTCCTATACCGAAGGTTAGTCAAATCCTTTATCAACCTTTATCATACTTTCGGATGCCTTGACGCTGTACTTTAAAGCCTTAAGTACAGACTCATGAACAACAGACCTCACCAGTAAAAACGAGAGGAGCGGTCTGTGTATAATTGCCTGAAGATTCCACTTTGTTCGAAAGCTCAAGCATTGTCTCCTCCGGTTGCTCATCCTCCACCCTGCCTGAACAATTCCTACGCAGATGTCCAATCTGTCTGCAAATGGTACATCTAAAAGGAATACCTAAATAATCTAGGTTTTTCCAGATGGTGTGCCTGTGCCATTCAATGTCAAGTGATTCTTGTAAACCTTCATGTATGTCTAGTTCTACCAAAATATTGGCCACCTTTTTGATAGGCGCTTCCAAAGCTTTCAAATCCACAAAGATTACCCTTCCAAGGGTATTACCTATTGCCTCAAGAGATTTCAAATTCCAAAGATAAAGTCGTAGGCCAGGTAAGAGAACCTAGAGGTGTCACAGGCAAAAGTAGTCTTGGGTAGGATTGAAACTGATATGCCACCTTTTTAGCATAAGGCTACCTCCATCTAGCAACCAGAGGCCACCTAGGATAAATGTCGTGTCTTATGGGGAGAAAAAATGGAAGCAGGACCAACCTCTTATCAAGTAGGATATGTCTGGTGTATAGCATATAAGTGGCCACCAAGTTGTGTGTGCCCAGACAACAATGTCTATTTTGCAGAGATGGCGGTAGGAGGGTTTGCCAACCAGTGAACACATAGCCATAATGACAGTGTCTTCCATCCCAATGTCATCGCCGAGTACCATTCTTTTCTTCGTTTTCTTTGTACGCCACGGCCTAAGAGCAGGCTTCTTACCGCCTGTGGAGGTAGTTGTCCCCTTCAGCCCGGGGCGTCTAGTAGAACCAGAGAAGTCCTGTGAGTGGTTCGCTGTAGGGAAGGTTACACCAGTGGAAGCCAGGCTAAACGATAAGGAGGGTGGTGGGTAACCAATCGAGGAGCAATCCTTTCTAGAGTCGCTGGGAGGATTGTGCAACGATATCGGGCTCAGAGGATGTAGAACCGACTCCATAGTAGCTGCGAGAGAGATGGTGCTAACATAGGGTATGATCTATGTCTGTTGGTAGCTCGAACTGTAGTGGAGACAGGAGTAAAGACAATAGATGTAGAAAGAGCGAAAGGGTTATGAGGACTCGCTTCCCGTGGCAAGATGGAGTTATTACGCATAAGGATGGCAAGCTCATCCACCGAGGAGAAGAGTCCTGCGCTGCGCTAGAGTGCTTCGTTAGCAACACCCATGAGTGCGCTAACTTCAGCCTCCATGGGTGTGCGTAGCTTGGGGACGTCGCCCAATGCCACCTAAAATCCACTTATGTATGTTGCAGTCGAGGAGTAAAGACAAGGGTAGGGAGAAGCATAAGAGTTTTAATACCTGGGATTTGGTGACAGTCCGGACTGCCAATGGGGTAACTACCTTGAAGTGACAATGGAGTCATACTGAACAATGCAACTTTGCTAAAATGGTAGGTAGAGCCTCCGCTAGTGTAGACATGTTCAAAATCTCTAAACTTACCAGCAGGTGTGCCATCGATAGTGGTAGAACCTGGGATGTGGTGGGAGTCTCGAGTGCCAGGGAGGTAGCTATCTTAATGTGGCAATGGAGTCAGAGTGAACATAGAAACTCGGCTAAAAAGAAGGTGGGTGGGTCCTCCACTAATATTGTTGTGAGCGAAATCTCAAAACTTAGCAGTAGGTGAGCCATCGGCTAGATTTGAGTGTTGTGTTAAGCCCCCCAAACCTAGTCCGCTACTAGGGTTTCTACCCAAACCGTCATTGTTGGGTAGTTGCAGGTTTAAAAAACGCAAGGTGGGAAAAACGCAATCAAGTAGTTGCATTGATTTCAACCATGTAATAGCTCCAAATAATAGGACATATTGATTTCAATGACAATATTATCATAAAAAATGATTCATGGTCTTAATTGAAGAAACAAGAAAATTGATTTAATGCATTTATCAAATGAAATGGATTGAATAATAATACAATGCAAACCAATTTAAAAATACATATTATGATGTTGCATTCAATCACTTTATTTAACTGGGTGTGATTCCTTTGCTAATATTTGCAC